>CM035838.1:315481041-315605655 GCA_020510985.1 Pholidichthys leucotaenia | reverse complement strand
CAAAGTTACAAAAGAAAAGGGAACTGTTATTTTGAATATTTTCTACAATATTGTCTGTACGTTGGACCAATATTGGTGGATAACTGGGCATGACCAAAACACATGAAAATGATTTGCAGTCTTTTCACCACACAAGCGCCAACAGTTCAACCCCTTATGGGTAAATTTGTTTTGTGCAGGTGTTCTGAAAAATCTTACCAGGTTTTTCCATCCAAATTCTCTCCACTGCAGGGATGAGGTACTTTTCCATTGCTGTTTATTTAGCTTTTCCCATATTTCCAATTGTAAAGTGAAATTCCCCTCTTTTTCCCATCTCTCTTTTATATACGATGTGTTGTCTCCTTTTAAGTCTTGAAGACCGTGGTATATTTTAGAAATGTATCTGATCCCTGGGATCCCTTTATATGCCATTAAGAAGACCTTCAGAACACCTGACTGGGCCCTTTCCAAATCCTCCTTTTTAAGTATATTGTTTATGTGGTGTCTAAGCTGAAAGAACCTGTAAAGATCTTGATTTATTAGACCTTGTTTTTTCAAATCTTCAAAACTTCTTAAAGTTTGCCCCTTAAAAAAATCGTAATATTTTATCAGCCCTTTCTCTTTCCACTCTTTAAATCTAGTGTCTGTTTTATTGGGGGTAAAGTCTTGATCATAGGCAATCCATTGCAGAAGTCGATAGGGCTCTTTAGCTTGATTCTCTCTGACTATCTTAAACCAAATTTTTAGCGGGGTCTCTATCCACGGGTTAGTGTTATTCAGGAGTTTAGTTAAGGCATTGTTCCCTATTATCGCCTGTAGGGGGATGTCACTTGTTATTTGGCATTCCATCTCCTTCCATTGTGCAGTGTAGACTGGGTTACATATCTCTACTAAAGTTTTAATTTGTGCAGCTATAAAATAGTCCCTGATATTTGGCAGTGCGAGCCCACCTTTGTCTTTGTTTAGCTGTAGGGTTCTATATCTGATTCTAGGTCTCTTACCCTGCCATATGAATCTTGAGATCCTTCTGTCCAGTTCCTGCCATGTTTTTTTGGGAGGTTCTACCGGTATTGTTTGGAAAAGGTATAGAAGACGTGGAAGTATATTCATTTTGACTGCTTCAATTCTTTGTGCGGTACCTAAGAATGGTATCATATTCCATCTTGCTAGGTCAGATTTTATTTTTGTCACCAGTGGATCATAGTTTAGTGTTATAATTTTGTCGAGTTGTTTCGGGATATTGACCCCCAGATATTTCATAGATTCCAACTCCCAGTTAGTTTTGAGTTCATTTAGTGAAAAATGATTTGGGTCATAGTTGAATGTTAAAACTTGGGTTTTATGCATGTTTAATTTGTACCCTGATAAATCTCCATAGTCTGAAAAAACTGAGATTAGTTCTGGTAGAGAAGTGTCTGGCTGCCCTAGGTATATTAAAATGTCATCAGCAAAGAGTGCTATTTTATGTTCTTTCTGACCAAGTGTAATACCTTGAATTTCTTGATTTTGTCTTATCCATTGGCTCAGAGGTTCTATGAAGATTGCAAAGAGCAGTGGAGACAGGGGGCAGCCTTGACGACATCCTCTTTCCAGCTCAAAAGATGATGATAAATTACCGTTAATCCTTATTTTAGCTGTTGGATTTTTATATAATGCCTGTATAGTTCTAATGAAGTTGTTATGAAAATTGAAACTGGATAAGATTTTATAGAGGAAAGACCAGTCAACCGAATCGAATGCTTTTTCAGCATCTAATCCCAATATGACTGCATTTAAGTTATATTTTTTTATATGATGAATTATGTGTAAAGTGCGTCGAATGTTGTCTTGTGTCTGTCTTTGTCTTATAAAACCTGTTTGGTCTAAGTGAATTAAGTCTGTCAGTATGTTTTCTAACCTTTTGGCAAGGATAGTGGTAAAAAGCTTATAGTCCTGATTTAATACACTGATTGATCTGTAGTTGGAGCATTCTAGTTTATCCTTTTCAGGTTTAGGTATGACTGCAATGACCCCTTCTCTCCAGGAGGGGGGGATTTCCCCTGTGTGGAGGACGTAGTTAAATGTTTTCAGGAGGAGAGGAGATAGTTGCTGTTTAAAGGTTTTGTACCATTCTGCTGTATAGCCATCTGCTCCTGGGGATTTGTTAGCTTTAAGTTTCATAATTGCTTTTTCCAATTCTTTAGGTTGTATTTCTGACAGTAGGGTTTTATTTTGTGATTCCGTAAGTTGGGGAAGGTTTAATGTGTTTAGGAATGTCTCGGATGCGTTTTTATGTTTTTTGTGGGAATATAAGTTCTTGTAGTAATTCTCGAAGCTTTTAAGAATATCCTGAATTCTGAATTTTATTTCCTTTGATACTGGGTCTCTGATTTTGTAGATTGCTCTTTCCGTTTGTTGTTTCCTCAATTTATAGGCTAGTAATTTTGCCGATTTACTGCCTGCTTCATAGTGTTTTTGCTTCAGAAATGTAAGTTTCTTCTGGATTTCTATTGTGTAGATCTTATTTATTTGATTTTTAATTTCTTTGATCTTGAGCGAGCCATTAGAATGAGTGTTATCTTTGTGTTCTTTTTCTAGGTTCTTGAGCTCTGACTCTAGTGTGATTAGTTTTTCTTGTCTCAGTTTCTTTTGGGTTGCCAGTTTTGCAATAATTTTTCCCCTTATTACAGCTTTGCACGCATCCCACAGTATTAAAGGGGATACTTCTCCATTATCGTTTTCTTCCAAATATCTGAGAATATCTGATTCCAATTCATCTCTCAGTGGCCCTTTGAGGACACTTGAATTCAACCTCCAGGAAAATGTATTATTTGTGTATTTTTGGATGTTTAAATCCATATAGATCGGACTGTGGTCGGAGAGATCCATCAGTCCTATTTTACATGTTTTTACTCTTCCAATGTCTCTATTAAACATAAAAAAGTAATCAATCCTTGAGTAAGATGAATGTGGCGTTGAATAAAAAGTATAATCTTTTACATTGGGGTTGAATTCCCTCCATACATCACAGATTCCCATTTCTTTTAGGAGCATCCGAGTATTCCTATTTTGGGTGTTATTTTGATGTGAAGAATTACCTGTTGCATCCCAGTATGGATTCAGTCTTAGATTGAAGTCTCCACCACATATCACTAAACCTTGGGCTTTAGTTATCATTAGGTCGAATACATTTTTATAAAATTTCCATTTAGCCCCTGGTGGTGCATATACATTCAGCAGGGTGATATCTTCTCCCTCTAGCCGCCCAGTTACCAAACTGTACCTCCCTTCTTTATCTTTGTGTTCTGATTTTTTTTCAAATGTAATTTTGGTTGATATCAATGTCGCTACTCCCCTCCTCCTCCCTGATTTATATGAAGATGAAGAGATCATTTTAAACCCTTGTCTACTGAGTTTAGTGTGTTCCACGTCTGTTAGGTGGGTTTCTTGTAAAAATACTATTTCTGCTTTGTCTTTTTTCATTTTGCGTAGAATCTTGGATCTTTTAACTGGATTCAGGATCCCTTTTACATTATATGAGGCTATTTTGGTTACACCCTGTTTCTCCATTGTATTTTCTTATTTAGTATAAGAGTGTGGTGGCCCTCTTTTTTGCTACTCAGAAACTGAAAGATCATTAAGAACATAAAAAACATTAAGTACATAATGAATGAAACTTTAAAACAAAAAACTGTCAAAAAAACTTCCTGAGCTGGGGTCTCTTTAAAGACCCTGTAAGAGCCCTGATGGAGTATGAGCTCTGAGGGAAATTCCTCAAACTCTGTTACGTGCTGAGGGCCCTCTCTTACCCCTGTAAGTTGTCCCATGTTTTTAACGTGAATTTCAGATCCCAATCCGAATTTGTAATGATTTTTTTTTTTTTTTTTTTTTTTATGCCTATACTCTATGAGCTTGTGTGCACCCTCCCACCCCCATCACAGCAAACATTCACTCTAATACAGTATTTGTTAGTGTGGGGAGAACATGTGGGTCATTGTTACATTTCTATTTTAACATGATTTTTTTTTTCCCCTTTAAATTAAGAAGACATTTGTTTCCAATGCTAAAACTGCTCCATGAAAGGTTTTACCACATGCTGATTCTGCATCTTCTTTAATGTTTGTTACCTTGTAGGAGGGGGGATGGAAGTGCAGAGTGACTGTAGAGAGAAAGAAAAAAAAACAAAAACCAAAAAGGTTGCTATTCCTTTCTGGAACTGGAAAGCTTATCTTTGTAGCTCTGGGGCTGGGTGTTCCCGCTGCTGGCCCGTGGATTTTGAAGGTCTCTGAGTGGACCACGTTTGAGCTCTGATTTTCTCGTTCAGATCCGCTGCGGGTTTAAACACCGTTACCGGGAGTCCTCTTCTTGCCATGTCAGTTGTTGCTTCTTCCGCTGAATTGTAGAGACATGACTCTTCCCCGTAAAAGACCCTTAGCTTCGCCGGAAATGGCGTCTGAAAGCGTAGATTCTTTTCCCGTAAAACCTTTTTGGCGTCGTCGTATTCCCGTCGCTTTTTAAGAACTTCAGGGGCGTAATCGTGTTCCACGAAGACTTTTCTTTCTTGACGCATAAATCCTTTCTTCTGCCAAGCCCGTCTTACAACTTCTTGTTTTATTTTGAAGTCGGAGAATCTTACCAACACTGAACGTGGGGGCGCTTCCGGGGCTGGCTTTGCGGCTAATGTGCGATGTGCCTTTTCTATCTTCAAATCGGTGGATTGTGGAATATCCAACTTCTCTCTCAATAAGGATTCCACGCATTCTGCCACTGTGTTGAAACCATCTTCAGCTCCTTCTTTCAGACCGTGAATTCTGATGTTGTCCCGTCTCTGTCTTCCTTCTTGGTCGGCTAGCTTAGCCTCCAGCCTTGACTGTTTTCTGTGTAAATCCAGTACAGAATCTTCAAGCACTTTTATTCTGTCT
This sequence comes from Pholidichthys leucotaenia, assembly GCA_020510985.1. Classification (NCBI taxonomy): domain Eukaryota; kingdom Metazoa; phylum Chordata; class Actinopteri; order Cichliformes; family Pholidichthyidae; genus Pholidichthys; species Pholidichthys leucotaenia. Next base: position 315,600,775 of record CM035838.1, on the reverse strand, counting down.
TCAGCTTCCAAGATTCGGTTTTCGGCCTGGTCCATTCTGCTGTTCGCCTTTTTTAGATCCTCTCTGAATTCAAGAAATTCGGCCCGAAATCGTCGTAATTCGTCAAATAGCGATTTCAAGCTAATCCTTTAGTTAGCTAGGCCCAGGCACTCGTCTTCTGAACGGAGGTCTTCTGGTTCCGATTCCGCGGCTGCTGTGCGTCCTGATCTGGGGAATGTCAGTTTCCTCTGCTTTTGGTTAGGCATGGTGTTATTGTCTTTTGAATTTTAATCTTCCAAAAATCCGTTAGGTCTGATTTTGAGGAGGTTTTCCTTGGATTGAGTCTGGGAGTTTCACCGTTAGGTTGCTATCACCATGGCGTCCAGACCGGAAGTCACATTGAAGGATTTTTTTTTTTTTTTAATTTAAGTTTTTGTAAAGGGTATACAGGTCGTTACAGCAATGCAGTGTTTACATTTTCATCACATGTTCCCTTATTTTCTGATATCTGACAACATTGGAAGATTAATTCTTACAACACCCCTTTTTTTTTTTTTTTAAAGTGAAAGAAAAAGTGAAATTAAAGAGAAAAAAAAACAAGAAACAAATAACAAAAAACAAACAAACAAACCAGTAAAAAACAAACAAAAAGAAAAAGTAAGTAAATAAAGATAAAAGAGCATCTGAGTAGCGTTGGAACAAAGAGCGGAACCATTATTGAAATGGTATTTGTCAAAGATTAGATCTAATGGAAGACACATATGCGGTCCAGGGTTGCCAAAAGTTCATGAACACATCCATGTCCTGTCTCAGTGCGAATGTCAACTTTTCCATCGAGTAAATGTCTTGGATCACGTTAGTCCAATCTTCAGGTGTAGGACAGTCCTTCAACATCCATTTTTTAGTTAGAGCTTTTTTGCTTGCCAATATTAAAACATTGAATAAGTATTTTTCTCCTCGTCTTTCCAGTGAGTCCGGTAGTAAACCCAAATACAAAGTTACAAAAGAAAAGGGAACTGTAATTTTGAGTATTTTCCCCAATATTGTCTGTACCTTGGTCCAATATTGGTGGATAACTGGGCATGACCAAAACACATGAAAATGATTTGCAGTCTTTTCACCACACAAGCGCCAACAGTTCAATCCCTTATGGGTAAATTTGTTTTGTGCAGCTGTTCTGAAAAATCTTGCCAAGTTTTTCCATCCAAATTCTCTCCACTGCAGGGATGAGGTACTTTTCCATTGCTGTTTATTTAGCTTTTCCCATATTTCCAGTTGTAAAGTGAAATTCCCCTCTTTTTCCTATCTCTCTTTTATATAAGATGTGTTGTCTCCTTTTAAGTCTTGAAGACCTTGGTATATTTTAGAAATGTATCTGATCCCTGGGATCCCTTTATATGCCATTAAGAAGACCTTCAGAACACCTGACTGGGCCCTTTCCAAAACCTCCTTTTTAAGTATATTGTTTATGTGGTGTCTAAGCTGGAAGAACCTGTAAAGGTCTTGATTTATTAGGCCTTGTTTTTTCAAATCTTCAAAACTTCTTAAGATTTGCCCTTTAAAAAAATCGTAATATTTTATCAGCCCTTTCTCCTTCCACTTTTTAAATCTGGTGTCTGTTTTATTAGGAGTATTGGGCTGCACGGTGGCGCAGTGGTTAGCACTGCGGCAGCACAGTTTACCCTTGGCCGGGGGATTGTGGGGATCGTGGGATCGTGGGTTCGATCCCAGCCCCCGACCAACAGTGATCTGTGTGGAGTTTGCATGTTCTCCCCGTGTTGCGTGGGTTTACTCCGGGATTTCTCCGGTTTCCTCCCACATGCCAAAAACATGCATGTTAGGTTAATTGGCTGTTCTAAATTGTCCCTAGATATCTGTTTCCTATAGGCCCTTAGAATAGAGGGTTAGTATTAATGAAAGCGCTTTGAGTGGTCTTTGTGATTAGAAAAGCGCTATATAAGTGCAGGTTAGTTAGTTAGTTAGGAGTAAAGTCCTGATCATAGGCGATCCATTGCAGAAGTCGATAGGGCTCTTTAGTTTGATTCTCTCTGACTATCTTAAACCAAATTTTTAGCGGGCTCTCTATCCACGGGTTAGTGTTATTCAAAAGCTTAGGTAAGACATTGTTCCCTATTATCGCCTGTAGGGGGATGTCACTTGTTATTTGGCATTCGATCTCCTTCCATTGTGCAGTGTAGACTGGGTTACATATCTCTACTAAAGTTTTAATTTGTGCGGCTTTAAAGTAGTCCCTGATATTTGGCAGCGCGAGCCCACCTTTGTCTTTGTTTAGCTGTAGGGTTCTATATCTGATTCTAGGTCTCTTGCCCTGCCATATGAATCTTGAGATCCTTCTGTCCAGCTCCTGCCATGTTTTTTTGGGAGGTTCTACCGGTATTGTTTGGAAAAGGTATAGAAGACGTGGAAGTATATTCATTTTGACTGCTTCAATTCTTTGTGCAGTACCCAAGAATGGTATCATATTCCATCTTGCTAGGTCAGATTTTATTTTTGTCACCAGTGGATCATAGTTTAGTGATATAATTTTGTTGAGTTGTTTCGGGATATTGACCCCCAGATATTTCATAGATTCCGACTCCCAGTTAGTTTTGAGTTTGCTTAGTGAATAATGATTTGGGTCATAGTTGAATGTTAAAACTTGGGTTTTATGCATATTTAATTTGTACCCCGATAAATCTCCATACTCTGAAAAAACTGAGGTTAGTTCTGGTAAAGAAGTGTCCGGCTGCCCTAGGTATATTAAATGTCATCAGCAAAGAGTGCTATTTTATGTTCCTTCTGACCAAGTGTAATACCTTGAATTTTTTGGTTTTGTCTTATCCATTGGCTCAGAGGTTCTATGAAGATTGCAAAGAGCAGTGGAGACAGGGGGCAGCCCTGACGACATCCTCTTTCCAGTTCAAAAGATGATGATAAATTACCGTTAATCCTTATTTTAGCTGTTGGTTTTTTATATAATGCCTGTATAGTTCTAATGAAGTTGTTATGAAAATTGAAACTGGATAAGATTCTATATAGAAAAGACCAGTCAACCGAATCGAATGCTTTTTCAGCATCTAATCCCAATATGACTGCATTTAAGTTATATTTTTTTATATGATGAATTATGTGTAAAGTGCGTCGAATGTTGTCTTGTGTCTGTCTTTGTCTTATAAAACCTGTTTGGTCTAAATGAATTAGGTCTGTCAGTATATTTTCTAACCTTTTGGCAAGGATAATGGTAAAAAGCTTATAGTCCTGATTTAGTACACTGATTGGTCTGTAGTTGGAGCACTCTAGTTTATCCTTTTCAGGTTTAGGTATAACTGCAATGACCCCTTCTCTCCAGGAGGGGGGGATTTCCCCTGTGTGGAGGACATAATTAAATGTTTTCAGGAGGAGAGGAGATAGTTGCTGTTTAAAGGTTTTGTACCACTCTGCTGTATAGCCATCAGCTCCTGGGGATTTGTTAGCTTTAAGTTTCATAATTGCTTTTTCCAATTCTTTAGGATGTATTTCTGACAGTAGTGTTTTATTTTGTGACTCCGTAAGTTGGGGAAGGTTTAATGTGTTTAGGAATGCCTCGGATGCGTTTTTATGTTTTTTGTGGGAGTATAAGTTCTTATAGTAATTCTCGAAGTTTTTAAGAATATCCTGAATTCTGAATTTTATTTCCTTTGATACTGGGTCTCTGATTTTGTAGATTGCTCTTTCTGTTTGATGTTTCCTCAATTTATAGGCTAGCAATTTTGCCGATTTACTGCCTGCTTCATAGTATTTTTGTTTCAGAAATGTAAGTTTCTTCTGGATTTCTATTGTGTAGATCTCATTTATTTGGTTTTTAATTTCCTTAATCTTGAGCGAGTCAGTAGAATGAGTGTTGCCTTTGTGTTCTTTTTCTAGGTTCCTAAGTTCTGACTCTAATGTGGATAGTTTTTCTTGTCTTAGTTTCTTTTGGGTTGCCAGTTTTGCAATAATCTTTCCTCTTATTACAGCTTTACATGCATCCCACAGTATTAAAGGGGATACTTCTCCATTATCGTTATCTTCCAAATATCTGAGAATATCTGATTCCAATTCATCTTTCAATGGTCCTTTCAGGACATTTGAATTTAACCTCCAAGAAAATGTATTATTTGTGTATTTTTGGATATTTAAGTCCATGTAGATCGGACTGTGGTCGGAGAGATCCATCAGTCCTATTTTACATGTTTTTACTCTTCCAATGTCTCTATTAAACATAAAAAAATAGTCAATCCTTGAGTAAGATGAATGTGGAGTTGAGTAAAATGTATAGTCTTTTACACTGGGGTTGAGTTCCCTCCACACGTCACAGATTCCCAATTCTTTTAGTAGCATCCGAGTCTTCCTGTTTTGGGTGTTATTTTGATGTGGGGAATTACCAGAAGAATCCCAGTATGGATTCAGTCTAAGATTGAAGTCCCCACCACATATCACTAAACCTTGAGCTTTAGTTATCATTAGGTCGAATACATTTTTATAAAATTTCCAGTTAGCCCCTGGGGGAGCATACACATTCAGCAGGGTGATATCTTCTCCCTCTAGCCGCCCAGTTACCAAACTGTATCTCCCTTCTTTATCTTTGTGTTCTGATTTTTTTTCAAATGTAATTTTGGTTGATATCAATGTCGCTACTCCCCTCCTCCTCCCTGATTTATATGAAGATGAAGAGATCATTTTAAACCCTTGTCTACTGAGTTTATTGTGTTCCACGTCTGTTAGGTGGGTTTCTTGTAAAAGTATTATTCCTGCTTTGTCTTTTTTCATTTTGCCTAGAATCTTGGATCTTTTAACTGGATTCAGGATTCCTTTTACATTATATGAAATTATTTTGGTTACACCCTGTTTCTCCATTGTGTTGTTTTGTTTAGTATAACTGTGTGGTGGCCCTCTTTTGTGCTACTCAGAAACTGAAAGAACATTAAAAACAAGAAAAACATTAAGAACATAGTGTAAAAAACTTTAAAACAAAAAGCTGTCATAAGAACTTCCTGAGCTGAGGTCTTTTTAAAGACCCTGGAAGAGCCTTGATGGAGTGAAGGCTCTGAGGGAAATTCCTCAAACTCTGTTACGTGTTGAGGGCCCTCTCTTACCACTGAAAGTAGTCCCATGCTTTTAACGTGAGTTTCAGAACCCAATCCAAACTTGTAATGATTTTTTTTTTTTTTCCTTTTATGCCTAAACCCTGTGAAATTGTGTGCACCCTCCCACCCCCATCACATCAAACATTCACGCAAAAACAGTATTTGTTAGTATGAGGAGAACATGTGGATTATTGTCACATTTCTATTTTAACAAGTTTTTTTTTTTTTTTATTACAAAGACTTATTTGTTTCAAATAATATGATTGTTCCATGAAATGTTTTACCACATGCTGAATATGCATCTCCTTTAATGTTTGTTACCTTGTATGAGGGGGGTTGGATGTGCGGATTGATTCAAGAGAAAAAAAATTAAAAAAAAAAGGTCGCTATTCCAACCTGAAAACGGATAGTTTATCCGCGACGCTCTGGTGCTGGGTTTCCCGCTGCTGGTCCGTGGATTTTGAAGGTCTTTGTGTTGTCCATGTTTGCGCTTTGATCTTCTCACTCGGGTCTGCTGGGGGTTTAAATACCGTTACCGGGAGGCCTCTTTTCGCCATGTCAGCTGTTGCTTCTTCCGCCGAATTATAGAGACACGTTTCATCGCCGTAGAAGACCCTTAACTTCGCAGGAAATGGTGTCTGAAAGCGCAATTTCTTCTCTCTTAACACCTTTTTCGCGTCATTGTATTCCCTGCGCTTTTTAAGGACCTCCGGGGCGTAATCGTGTTCCACGTAGACTTTTCTCTCCTGGTGCATAAATCCTTTTTTCTGCCAGGCCAGTCTTACAACCTCTTGTTTTATTTTGAAATTGGAAAATCTTACCAACACCGAACGTGGGGGCGCTTCCGCCGCCGGCCTAGCGGCTAATGAACGATGTGCCTTTTCTATCTTCAAGCCGGTGGTTTGTGGAATATCCAATTTCTCTCTTAGTAAGGATTCCACGCATTCTGCCATTGAGTTAAAACCATTTTCGGTTCCTTCTATCAGACCATGAATTCTTATGTTGTCTCTTCTTTGTTTTCCTTCTTGGTCGGTTAGCTTAGCCTCTATAGCTGCTTGTCTTTTGCGTAGGTCTAGCACAGAATCTTCGAGCACTTTTATTCGATCCTCTGTTTCCAAGATTCGGTTCTCGGCCTGGTCCACTCTGCTGTTTGTCCTTTTCAATTCTTCTCTGAATTCCCGAAATTCGGCCGTAACATCTCGGCGAAATCGTCGTAGCTCCTCAAATAGTGATTTCAGGCTAACCCTTTTGTTAGCTATCACCAGTTCCTCGTCTTCTGAACGGAGATCTTCCAGTTCGGATTCTCCGGCCGATACGTGTCCTGGCCTGGAGAATTTCAGTTTCTTCTGTTTTCCTTTAGACATGATGATTTTGTCTTTTGATTTTCACTCCTCCAAAAATCCGTTAAGTTTGATTTTCAAGGTGTTATCCTGGATTGGGTCTGAGAACTTCAGTGTTAAGCTGCAGTCGCCATGGCGTCCAGACCGGAAGTCCACATTGAAGGATTTTTAATGAATTGGTAAATTCCTCGGTAAAATAAGTATTTGGTCAATAACAAAAGTTTATCTCAATACTTTGTTATATACCCTTTGTTGGCAATGACAGAGGTCAAACGTTTTCTGTAAGTCTTCACAAGGTTTTCACACACTGTTGATGGTATTTTGGCCCATTCCTCCATGCAGATCTACTCTAGAACAATGATGTTTTGGGGCTGTCGCTGGGCAACACGGACTTTCAACTCCCTCCAAAGATTTTCTATGGGGTTGAGATCTGGAGACTGGCTAGGCCACTCCAGGACCTTGAAATGCTTCTTACGAAGCCACTCCTTCGTTGCCTGGGAAGTGTGTTTGGGATCATTGTCATGCTGAAAGACCCAGCCACGTTTCATCTTCAATGCCCTTGCTGATGGAAGGAGGTTTTCACTCAAAATCTCACGATACATGGCCCCATTCATTCTTTCCTTTACACGGATCAGTCGTCCTGGTCCCTTTGCAGAAAAACAGCCCCAAAGTATGATGTTTTCACCCCCATGCTTCACAGTAGGTATGGTGTTCTTTCTCCTCCAAACACGACAAGTTGAGTTTTTACCAAAAAGTTCTATTATGGTTTCATCTGACCATATGATATTCTCCCAATCCTCTTCTGGATCATCTAAATGCTCTCTAGCAAACTTCAAACGGGCCTGGACGTGTACTGGCTTAAGCAGGGGGACACGTCTGGCACTGCGGGATTTGAGTCCCTGGTGGCGTAGTGTGTTACTGATGAAGCCTTTGTTTCTTCGGTCCCAGCTCTCTACAGGTCATTCACTAAGTCCCCCCCATGTGGTTCTGGGATTTTTGCTCACCGTTCTCTTGATCATTTTGACCTCACGGGGTGAGCTCTTGCGTGGAGCCCCAGATCGAGGGAGATTATCAGTGGTCTTGTATGTCTTCCATTTTCTAATAATTGCTCCCACAGTTGATTTCTTCACACCAAGCTGCTTACCTATTGCAGACTCAGTCTTCCCAGCCTGGTGCAGGTGTACAATTTTGTTTCTGGTGTCCTTTGACAGCTCTTTGGTCTTGGCCATAGTGGAGTTTGGAGTCTGACTGTTTGAGGTTGTGGACAGGTGTCTTTTATACTGATAACGAGTTCAAACAGGTGCCATTAATACAGGTAACGAGTGGAGGACAGAGGAGCCTCTTAAAGAAGTTGTTACAGGTCTGTGAGAGCCAGAAATCTTGCTTGTTTGTAGGTGACCAAATACTTATTTTTTTTTTCCACAATAGCTTTATTGAACCTTTTTTTTTTTTTTTTTTAACAAACATGATACAAACAATCAAACACTAACACTAAAGTACTACAAAAAAAAAAAAATGCACTAAAAACACCAACAACCACCAACAAAATCAAGTCTTCAACAATGCTCCTCTGTTTAGTCTAGACAATCCAATACATAAGTATACATATTATGTTCACCAGTTTGGAATTTACAAGGTCCACACACATCATTCACCTTCTTCTTCAAGAGTTATGTTTAAATTTTTTACATAATCAATAAAAGGTCTCCATATATTCTCAAACACAATTTCCTTTGATTTCAGTATATATGTTATTCTTTCTAATGGAAGGTTTGTTAACATCTGTCTTAACCACTGAGTCACATCTGGTCTATGAGTCTTTTTCCATAATAGTGCAATACATTTTTTGGCATTAAGCAAACTGAGGTCTATGAATGTTCTTTCACTTTTATTAAAATTATGCTTTTCTGGGTACAGACCCAACAAAAACAGTTTAGGATTCAATATGATTTGTTTTGAAATTATTTTTTCAATTGTTACCCTCACCTCTTCCCAAAACATTCTTATTAATCTACATTCCCATAAACAATGAAATAGGGTTCCTTTACTTTCCATGCATTTTGTGCATGTATCTGGTATATTTTTGTTATATCTATTTAACTCCTCCGGTGTAACATACATCCGCATTAACCATTTGAAATGTATCAATTTAAGGCGTGCATTTATTGATTTGGTTTGAGCTTCTGTACAAGCCAATTCCCATTGTTCCTCTGAAATTTCAATTTGCAGATCTTCTTTCCAGTAGTTTAATCTTTTCAGTGAATTTTCACTTGAAGATAGTGTCAATGAGTTATAAAACTCTGAAATAATACCCTTTCTTTTACTATCTTTCATCATCATTTTTTCCAAGGATGAATAAATAGGTCGAGTGAGAGCTTTATTTTGATTTGATCGAATAAAGTTTCTAAGTTGAAGATATTTAAAAAAATGTGTTCTATTGAGATTAAATTTGATCCTCAGCTCTTCAAAAGACATTATGTTGTCTGCACATGGCAAATATAAATCCTGAATCTTTTGTATCCCTTTTAAATTCCATACTTTAAATACAGCGTCCGCTCTCCCTGGTTTAAAATATTGATTACCCCATATTGGACTAAATTGTGACAATAACTGTGGTTCTTTTAAATAGTTTTTAGCTTCACACCATATTTTGATCATATGCTTTACAAATGGATTTTTAACTTGTTTTTGTAATTTTTTTGCCGAATCTGAGTATATGAATATGGGAAGAGGTAAAGGTAAATTGTATGATTCCATTTCAGTCCAGTGAGGGAGATCATTTGATGAAAAATAATATGTCATAGACCTCAGTTGTGCCGACCAATAATACAACATAAAATTTGGACATTTCAGACCTCCACGATCAAATGGTAAATATAATAAAGACAAACGTAATCTAGCCCTCCTGTTGTTCCATATAAATTCCACTAACTTTTTTTTTATTCTTGAGAATAGATCTAAAGGTGGTGATAAGGGAATGTATTGAAATAAATAAAGTATTTTAGGTAAAATATTACTTTTAAGTATATTGATTCTCCCGATCATCGACATTGGTAGTGACATCCATCTCTGAGTTAACTCATTGATATCTGACATTAAGGCTTCATAGTTGACACTGACGACTGATTCTAGCTTAGGCATAATATGGATTCCTAAATATTTAAACTGATTTACAACATTGAAGTGATTTACCTCAGGGGCTGGGTAATTTCTCTGGGTCTCATTTAGCATTAATATTGAAGATTTAGTTTTATTTATTTTATATCCTGATATTTCCCCAAAATTCTTTATTAAATTCAACAAGGTTGGAATTGATTTTTTTAGATTCGACATAAACAAAATTATATCATCGGCGTACAGGGAGATTGTATGTTCTGTTGGTCCAACTTTAATTCCATATATTTGTGAATGTAAACGTATCGCTATCGCTAAAGGTTCAATTGCCATAGTAAACAGTAAAGGTGAAAGTGGACAGCCTTGTCGACATCCTCTATTGATTTTTATTGGTTTTGAAATATTGTTATTTGTTAGGATTTCTGCTGTAGCATTATTGTATATTATTTGAACCCATTTTATGAAATTATTTCCAAGTCCAAACCTTTGTAGGACTTCAAAAAGAAAGGGCCATTCAACTCTATCAAAGGCCTTTTCGGCGTCCAGTGATAGGAGAGCTGTATCCGGTGCTTCTTTATTAAAATAAATAATATTAAATAGTCTTCTTACATTATGGAAGCCTTGTCTACCCTTTATAAAGCCATTCTGATCTCGATTAATAATATTTGGTAAAATTTCTTGTATTCGTCTTGCTAAAATTTTACAGATTATCTTAAGGTCGGCGTTTAATAGGCTTATTGGTCTCATATTTTCACATTTATTAGAGGGTTTACCTGGTTTTGGCAGCAGTATAATTAAGGCATTATTTATGTATGATGGTAAATTATTATTTTGAAATGCTTCTAAAACCATTTCCAAAAAAGGTTTTATTAATTTATTCTTAAATTTTTTATAAAGGTCAACTGGAAGACCATCTGGTCCTGCACTTTTTCCTGATTTCATATTATCAATGGCTAGCCCAACTTCTTCTTGACTAATTTTAGACTCCAATATCTCCCTGTTTTCATTTGGAATACACGGTATAGATAGTTCGTTCAAAAACCCATTTAGTTTTGTTAAATCAGGTTCATTTTTGGTATCATATAATTTTTCATAGTAATCTCTAAAGGCTCTATAACTACCTGTCCGTTACTTATAATACTGGTAATTGGTGTTTTAATTTCCAATTGTTTAATCTGCCATGCTAATAATTTTCCTGATTTTTCACCTTGTTCATAAAAAGATTGTTTCAATCTTAGAAGACTCGAGGCAGCTCTATTCGCTGATTTTTTGTCGTATTCAGCTCTCAAAATCAGTAATTCATTCTCCAACCTTGGGTCACTTCCTGCATACACTTTTTCCTGAAGACTTTTTATTTTATGTTCCAATTTAGCTCTCTCCTCTCGAGTCTTCTTAGATTTTGATCCTGTATAACTAATAATATGTCCCCTAATAAAAGCTTTGAAAGCCTCCCACTTTACACATGCTGATGTTTGTGTAGTATTGATGTCAAAGAACTCGTCTATCTGTTTTTCTATATACTTGACAAATTCCTCATCCTGAAGCCATTTATGCTGAAATTGCCATCTACCTGATTCCTTTGTCAATTTTTTATCTACATATATTAGACAACAGGGTGCATGATCAGAGATCACGATGTTATCATAAAAGCAGTTTTGAATCTTGGACCTTAATTCTGTGGAAATCAAAAAAATAATCAATACGTGAGAATGTCTTGTAGGTACTGGAATAACAAGAATAGGCTTTAACTTGTGGTTTCATTTCTCTCCATATATCTAACAATCTCAATTCTTTCATAAAATGATTAATAGTCATCCTACATCCAATGTGCGTACAATCCAGTCCTGTTGATCTATCCACACCTGGATTCAATGTACAATTAAAATCCCCTGCTATTATATGTTGCCCTGTAAGTGATGATAAGATGAGAAATAAATTAGCAAAGAACTTCTGATCATCTATATTGGGACCATATAAGTTCACAAGATTTATATTTTCTAATAGCAAAGAACCTTGAATGATTACATATCTTCCAAATTTGTCTCCAATTACATTTTTCACTTGAAAAGGAACTGATTTATGTATGAGAGTCATAACTCCCCTGGCTCGGGATGAAAATGAAGAGGTGAATACACTTCCCTGCCATCTACTCCTAATTCTTTTAACATCCTCCTCTATCAGATGAGTTTCTTGTAAAAACACAATTCTTGAACCCATGTCCTTTATTTTATTCATAACTTGTTTAAGTTTTTTTAAATTTTGTAGACCTCTGCAATTCCATGAAGTTAAATTAAGATTAACACTTTGGTCCATGATCAATAGAGAGTTTGGGATTACCTTGCAGTGTAAACATGCTCATACAGAGAAGCAAAAACATGAGTGGTTGAACATTCATCCTACAAACTACACACAAACAAATTTCCCCTTCCCACACTTGTGGCAAACCCCCCAAAATCAAAAGAAAAATTCTGTCTCCCGATATAGCCATCGACCGTTCCACACCCACGGGGAACAGCCTAAGCCACTCCTTCTTCATCCTCCCAATCACCCTAACTCTACTGCTTTTAATGACGTAACATTAACTCTCCTCTGTAGTTTTCCAACTTAACTCCAAAATTTTTAACAACTTTGTACATCATAGTTTTTTTTTTTTGTTGTTTGTTTTGTTTTTGTTTTGTTTTTTTAATATATAATACAATCTATATTTTGTAAACTTACTATTTACTTCAAGTCAGTCAGATGCCTGTGCAAATGCTTAATTATTCTACCTTATATTTTGTTCATGCTTAGCTCCCACCAGTCTCTTCTTCTTCTTTGATCTTCTTGATGAACTCCTGCGCCTCCTCTGGGGTCTTGAAGATGTGGGTTCTGCCCTCATACGTGGTCAGCAGTCTCGCAGGATAGATTACACCATGACGAATCCCAAGGTTGCGCAGCTCCTTACGTACGGGATCAAACTGCTTCCTCAATTGCTGGATTCCTGTGGCCAAATCTGGGTAGAACCGCACCTGCTGGTCCTGGTGTTTAATCTCTCCTTTAGCACGTGCAGCGTTGAAGATCTTCATCCTGTCTCTGTTGCTAAGAAACTTCATAATTAAGGTCCTCGGCGGTCCCTTATCTCTCCGTGGGCCAATACGATGTGCTTTTTCCAGAACCACTGCTGATTGCAACTCCTCGCTGCCCAGCACCTCCGGAATCCACTTTTCCAGAAAGGAACATACGTCCCGACCTTCTGATTCCTCTGGAAGACCCACCAGCCTCAAATTATTCTGTCTCGACCGAGATTCCAAATCCAAAATATTATCTTCCAGAGATTTATTTTTTTTTTCCAAAGTGCGCACCTTTAATTGAAGACGGGTGACGTCATCTTCAGCACTAGCGAGACGGAGCTCCATCTGCGCCGTTCGTTCTACACAGTCACCCAATTCCTTTCTTATTCCTTCCAACGCTGTCATAATCCCATCAAATCTAGAGGAAAAGTCCGCTCTCATTGAACTCATGGCAGCCATCAGCGCATCTGCACCTCCCCCCGCAGACATCGCACCGTTGCCAGCCTCCTCCGCCATATATGGAGTTTTGTTTGCTGCGTCACAGACCTGAAAGTCCGTTAATTTGGACTGTTTCGGCGGCTCGCTTTTTCCTTTTCCTGGTTTTCCAGCCTTAGGCTTCGCCGACATATCCTCGTCCAAATGCTGGGATACGTTCTGTCCCAAATGAGAGAGTTATTTGCCGATTTTTTTTCTCCAGGAGCAGAGCAGAGCGAGACACGTCCGTCCTACGTGGCAGCCATAACCGGAAGTCCCAAATACTTATTTTACCAAGGAATTTACCAATTAATTCATTAAAAATCCTTCAATGTGATTTTCTGGATTTTTTTTTCCTCATTTTGTCTCTCATAGTTGAGGTATACCCATGATGAAAATTGGAGACCTCTCGTGGGAGAACTTGCACAATTGGTGGCTGACTAAATACTTTTTTTGCCCCACTGTATATAGAATGCCGGGAACTTGCGTCGAGACATTCAGAGATAAGTTAGTAGAGCTGTACAATAAAATAACTAATAAGAAAATGTTTGTAATCTGTGGAGACTTCAATATTGATTTACTAAATCCATTTCAACAAAATGTAACTACAGAGTTCATGAATTCTATGTTCAGCATGAGTCTATAGCCCACTCCCGGTCCTGTTTGTTATCATTATTGATAAGAAAATAGAAAGTGGATTGTTGATAAATGACATAAGTGACCATCTGCCAGTCTTTGCACTTATCCATGGCCACACGGGGGCCAATACAGAAAATCTTTAAAATCCTTCAGATATAAATCATAAAATGCAATCAGTTATTTTAAAGAAGACCTGCTGAAGCAAGACAGGACAAAAGTTTATGTATCAGATGTAAATGAAGCCTATGATATATTCATAAAAATTGTAACCGCTCTTTATGAAAAAAATTGTCCACTAGTAAAGAGAAAGCTTAAACAGAAATTTCTTCTTCTTCTTCTTTTAGATTTGATTGGCGGTTGGCAAATTTTTCGACAAGCCATGGTTAACCAAAGGATTACAAAAAGCGTGTAAAAAGAAAAATTCATTATATAAAGCTTTTCTAAAGAAAAGGACAAAAGAAGCAGAGCAGCGGTATAAAACATACAAAAATAAGTTAAAGTATATAATGAGATGTAGTAAAAGAGACTACTGAGATAAAACTAAAAATACACGGATAATACTTAATATTCTTGGAAATAAAATCAGAAATACAAGCTACCCAACCAATCTTTCACCAAAAAAAAAAAAAAGACTCAGAGTGTGAATGCAGACTCACTTGCAGATGAATTTAATAATTTTTTTTGTTAACAATGGTCCTAATTTGGCTTGAGAAATACCCATTACGGCACCTACAGGTGATACAATAAGCAAAAACATTGCTATAAAAGACTCCCATCTCATAAAGAACACAGACGAGAGAGAGGTCATCAAAATTGTTAAATCGTTTAAAAGTAAAACATCTACGGATTGTGATGGTATTGACATGCTTTTAGTCAAAACTATCACTGAATACTCAGTGAAGCCACTGACGTATATCTGTAACCTGTCTCTCCAAACAGGTATATTTCCCAATGCAATAAAAATAGCCAAAGTAATTCCGATACACAAGACGGGTGACAGAGGGGAATTTCAAACTATAGGCCTATTTCACTATTGCCGCAATTTTCAAAGATACTCGAAAAAATATTCTACAAGAGAAATGACAATTATATAATAAAGAATAATTTGTGTGAACAGCAATACAGGTTCAGACACAAGAGGACAACTGCATTTGCTCCAATAGAATTTAAAGAAAAAATATCAACTGCTGCAGAAAATAAAAGAGTATTCAGTTGGATCTTAAAAAAGCATTTGATACAGTGGCTCATAAATTATTGTTAAAGAAACTACAAAATTATAGTATTAGGAGGGTAGCACTGTCCTGGTTATGTAGTTACTTAAAGAACAGATATCAGTATGTATGTGTAGGTAGCAAAAACTCGCAGTTATTGAAGGTTACTTGTGGAGCCCCACAAGGTTCAGTTTTGGGACCACTGTTATTCAATCTGTACATAAATTATATACAGCCGTGGACAAAATTGTTGGTACGTCTCTGTTAATGAAAGAAAACCCCACAATGGTCACAGAAATAACTTGAATCTGACAAAAGTGGTAATAAATAAAAATTCTATGAAAATTAACCAATGAAAAATCAGACAATGCTTTTGAATTGTGGTTCAACAGAATTATTTTAAAAAAACAAACTCATCAAACAGGTCTGGACAAAAATAATGGTACCCTTAACTTAATATTTTGTTGCACAACCTTTTGAGGCAATCATTGCAATCAAACGATTTCTGTAACTGTCAATGAGACTTCTGCACCTCTCAGCAGGTATTTTGGCCCACTCCTCATGAGCAAACTGCTCCAGTTGTCTCAGGCTTGAAGGGTGCCTTCTCCAGACGGCATGTTTAAAGGCCAAATGTCACGTAATTTTTTTTTCTAAATAACAACGAATTTAGATAAAATACACATAGCTTAAACCAAATATTCATACCGGAGACCATATCACCCACCTGTATTTACATAATTGCACAAAATACACCAGGTGAAGGCCCCACCTTGCTTGCTGGCTTGTGACAGCCAGTCCAGACCACGCCCATGTTTTTGACATCACCAGTTGTACCCTGGCTGCCCTGCCTATCCACATTCACACTTATCAACATTGGACAATCATGACGGAAAGTGACAGCGATTGTGAACAAATCAGTTTAGTTTTGTCTTTTTTTTTTTGTCTTTTTTTTGTCAGTGGTTCAGACAGTGACAGAGGCATTGAACCTTACAGGTTCGAGCCGTCCGAGACGGAATCAGATGCTTTGTCTGATGACAACAGTTCCAACGATGACCAGAGAGCAGTACCAGTGGAAAATGTCATTGAACTGGACATTAATCGCCTCCAGAATTGCGAAGCCGAAGGGGGTCTGTCGAGGGCGCCCCATAAATATTGATTTTTCGGAAGCCATTATTATTACAGTGGAGGAGAGCCGCTGCTGTCAAGAAACTGACCAAATCAATATGAAAATGGAGGCGCATACCTGTCAAGTGAGACGTTTTCGCCATATTTTGGTGCCAAGCACGGCTGTGGGGGACGGCGGAGTGGTGGCGGACACTTTTCTGGGAAATGTTTTAAATGTAGTTCGTGTTGTTATTGTCAAATATTTTAAGGAAAATACGGGGAAAAAACAGGACAGGACGTGTTGCGGAGCACGTCCTGTGTGTGATCCCCCACAGCTGGTGCTGGCAGATGGCTCAGCCTGAGCTATTCGCACTACAGTGTGGAGTCAATCAGTCTAATGGCCGCGGCGGGCAGATCGCTCAGCGTGAGCTATTCTCACTACAATGAGAAGTGTGGAGTCAATCTTGTCGGGGCAGGCAGATCGCTCAGCGTGAGCTATTCTCACTACAATGAGAAGTCATTAGGACAATGGTTTAACACGTTCAGCTGTGCAGCGGTTGCGGAACAGACAGAGATCGCCTTACAAATACAGAATTCTGCTTTTTTTTTTATTTTGCGCCGGACGCTGAGTTGTGTTGTTATTGTCAAATATCCATGAATCCTTAAAATATTTGACAATAACAACACGAGTTGCATTTGGGGCATTTCCCAGAGAGGTGTCCCTTGTTGCTCCGCCGTCCCTTATAGCCGCTTTTTACGGTGTTGAAGTACGGCGAAAACGTCTCACTTGACAGGTATGAAAACATTTCCCAGAGAAGTGTCCCTTATTACCCAGCTGTCCCTGATAGTCCCGTTTTAAAGTATGGGTGAAATATCCAATTTTTTCTTTCTTGTTGCTCACTTCAACCTTCCAGTCTCCATATAAACAATCAATTGAAATACCCCAAGCATCAAACTAGGGTACAATCGATTTCGTCACTTCCGCCTTCTTCCCCAGGCGATTCCAGGGGCCGTGTCAGGCCAAGCGCGGCAGTTTTAAATTAACGAATATTCCGTTGTTACTGAAGCATATGCACCAAGACCCGAACGGATCGGTTCCCTTTTATATCTAGTTTCAAGATATTTAAAGTACCCTGTTACGTGACATTTGGCCTTTAAGATAAGATAAGATAAGCCTGTATTAGTCCCACAATGGGGAAATTCCAGGATTGCAACAGCACAGGGATAGCAACACTCAGAGCAATAATTAAGAAGATACGGAAGATATAAATAAGAGCAGTGGATATACATACATACACATAAATATATAAATATATATACAAAGTGCGGAGCATTGTAGCAAGATGGAATAAACAGCATAACCGTCTATTTAGTCATCCTACATAGTATGAATATGTACCCATACATATCGTCACCCTCCGTAGCGACCGATATTGTCCTAGTTGTGTTTCAGCTCCTTCCACAGATGTTCAATAGGATTTAGATCAGGGCTCATAGAAGGCCACTTTAGAATAGTCCAATGTTGTGCTCTTAGCCATTCTTGGGTGTTTTTAGCTGTGTGTTTTGGGTCATTACCCTGTTGCAAGACCCATGACCTGCGACTGAGACCAAGCTGTCTGACACTGGGCAGCACATTTCTCTCTAGAATACCTTGATAGTCTTGAGATTTCATTGTACCCTGCACAGATTCAAGACACCCTGTGCCAGATGCAGCAAAGCAGCCCCAAAACATAACAGAACCTCCTCCATGTTTCACAGTAGGGACAGTGTTCTTTTCTTGGTATGCTTCATTTTTGCGTCTGTGAACATAGTGCTGATGTGCCTTGCCAAAAAGTTCCAGTTTTGTCTCATCTGTCCATAGGACATTCTCCCAGAAGCTTTGTGGCTTGTCAACATGCAGTTTGGCAAATTCCAGTCTGGCTTTTTTTTTTTTTTCCAACAGTGGTGTCCTCCTTGGTCGTCTCCCATGAAGTCCACTTTGGCTCAAACAACGATGGATGGTGTGATCTGACACTGATGTACCTTGACCTTGGAGTTCACCATGAATGTGTTTAGAGGTTGTTCTGGGCTCTTTTGTTACCATTTGTATTATCCGTCTCTTCCATTTTTCATCAAGTTTCCTCCTGCGGCCACGTCCAGGGAGGTTGGCTACAGTCCCGTGGATCTTAAATTTCTGAATAATATGTGCAACTGTAGTCACAGGAACATCAAGCTGCTTGGAGATGGTCTTATAGCTTTTACCTTTAACATGCTTGTCTATAATTTTCTTTCTAATCTCCTGAGACAACTCTCTCCTCTGCTTCCTCTGGTCCATGTTTAGTGTGGTACACACCATGTCAACAAACAGCACAGTGACTACTTGTCACCCTTAAATAGGCCGACTGACTGATTACAAGTTTGTAGACACCTGTGATGTTAATTAGAGGACACATCTTGGTTGCACATGTCCCTATGGTCACATTATTTTCAATCTTTTCTAATGGTACCATCATTTTTGTCCAGGCCTGTTTCATGAGTTTGTTTTTTAAAATAATTCTGTTGAACCACAATTCAAAAGCATTGTCTGATTTTCAGTGGTTAATTTTCATAGAATTTTTATTTATTACCACTTTTGTCAGATTCAAGTTATTTCTGTGACCATTGTGGGTTTTTCTTTAACAGAGGGGTACCAACAATTTTGTCCACGTGTGTATGTAAAGTTTCAGAAAAATTCGATTTAATATTGTTTGCAGATGACACTAATTTATTATGCAGTGGAAGCAATCTGAAACATTTGGATACACTCGGAAAGGAATTAGGAAAGCTTAAACCTGTGGTTTGATTCAAACAAATTAACGCTCAATTTAAGTAAGACCAAATTTATAGTTTTTAACAACCATTACAACAACTCAGTATTTAAACTCAATGTAAATGATGTAGAGATTGAAAGAGTATCCAAAATCAAATTTCTTGAAATAATAATTGTTAATAAATTGTGTTGGAAGTCACACATTAATTATATTAATGGTAAAATATCCAAATCAATCGTAATACTACATAGTGTGAAATATTTGCAGAATCAACCCACACTATATATATACCCTGTATCATTCATTAATACTCCCATACATGACATATTGTACTTAAGTATGAGGAAATACATATAAAACAAACATATATCCAGTTTATATGCTTCAGAAGACAGCCATTAGAATAATAAGCAAAGCTGCTTACAGGAAACCAACAAACCCACTTTTTCTCAAATTAAAAGCTCTCAAGTTGAAAGATCTGGTTGATTTTAAAACTGCAGTAATAATGTTTAAAGTGGAGAATCTATCACTGCCTGCAAATATCCAAAAGTTGTTTCAAATAAGGGAGAAACAGTATCATTTCAGAGGAACATGTATATTTCAAAAACCTTCAGTGAGAACTATCACCAAGCAACACTGTGTTTCAGTGCAGGGAGTCAGACTGTGGAACGCTTTTGGAGCTGAATTAAAATCATGTACAACGCTTGGTCAATTTAAACAAAAACTAAAGGAAGAAATACTCCAAACATACAAACAAAATGTAAAATCACAAAGATTATCATATCCAGTCTGTGTTGTTGCTTAGTTTTGTTTTGTCATGTTTTGCAATTACTTTTATTTTTTTGACTTCTTAGATGGAACATGGGTGGGCAATATAAGCTGCGGCTTCAGCCATCACCCTTTTCGGATAATTTATGTTGAACTGTATAATCCGAGGAGTTATTGTTTAATTCGACCTCGTTGGATTTTTTTTCCCCCCGGTATATTGTTCTGTTCCTTTCTTTTAATCTATCTAAAATAAAGATTCATTCATTCAAAGAGAAAAGGAGACAGCACAGTCCCCTGTGGCGCTCCCGTATCACTAACCACCACGGCAGACAAGACACTGCCCAGCCGGACAAACTGTGGCCTTCCTGTCAGGAAGTCAGTAATCCAGGAGATCACAGAGCTGTCAATCCCCATCACTTGCAGCTTCTCACCCAACAGCTGTGGCTGGATGGTGTTAAACGGCACTGGAGAAATCAAAAAATGTGATTCTCACAGTGTCTCCTCCGCCATCCAGGTGCAGATGGGCTTGTTGAAGCAGACAGATGACAGTGTCTTCAACTCCTAAATGGGGCTGATATGCAAACTACAGAGGGTCCAGCCACGTCTTCACCTAGGGCCTCAGGTGGGATAAGACCAGTCTCTCCGGGACCTTCATCACATGAGATGAGAGGGCAACTGGTCGATAGTCATTCAGGTCTGATGGAGATGACTTCTTGGGGACAGGAAGTAGGCAGGATGTCTTCCACAGCACCGGTACTCTCCACAGACTCAGGCTCAGGTTGTACAGGTGTTTCAGTACCGCAGCTAGCTGGTTGGCACAGGTCCTCAGGATCCTGGCGGAGATGCCACCAGGGCCCGCCGCCTTCCACTGACGGAGTCTCTCCAGCTGTTTCTTAACCTGGTCTGTAGTCACACTGATGTGAGGGAGGTGCCTGGTGTCCCCTGAGGAGGAGGAGGGGGGTGAGGGGGAGATGGAGAGAGGTGCTGCACAGGAAGGTGGTGGGAGGGGTGTGTGGGGGTCTGGCTGTGTTGTTGGGGTGACAGACTGTGAGTTGAACCTATTAAAAAACAGATTCAGTTCATCAGCTCTCTCCTGGCTTGCAGATGTCTGCTTGACTCTCCCCTTGCACCCAGTTATTTATTTCATTCCCAACCACACATCTTTAGCGTTGTTTTGCCTGAGTTTATTCTCCAACTTCCTCCTACAATTGTCCTTGCACCTCCTCAGCATCTCTCTCAACTCATGCTGCACTCACCTCAGCTTCTCCTTGTCTCCAAACCTAAAAGCTCTCTTGTTTTTGTTCAGAAATGCTTTCAGGTCACTCGTGACCCATGGTCTGTTGTTGGAGAAGCAGTGTACGGTCTGAGCTGGCATGGTCGTGTCTTCACAGAATCTGATGTATTCTGTGATGCAGTCGGTCATATTGTCTACGTCCACCCCATGTGGTTCACAGAGTACGCTCCAGTCTGTCGTCTTGAAGCAGTCCTGCAGTGCATCAGCAGCCTCCTGTGTCCACTTCCTCACAGTTCGTGTATAAGCAGGTTGCCTTTGCACAAGGGGAACGTACATGGGTGTTAACATGACCATGCAGTGATCAGATTTGCTAATGGGGGGTAGAGCTGTGGCACTATATGCATCTCTGACATTGGTATACAGTAAATCTAGTGTTTTGTTTTCTCTGGTGGGACAGTCAACAAACTGGTGAAAGTTTGGTAACGTTTTTCCCAGTGAGACATGATTAAAATCACTCGTGATGGCCATAAATGCGTCCGGGTGCTTCTCCACTTCCACAGAACACTTCGCCTCCCAAAGAGAGCAGACGCTTTTTTCTTCTCTCCAGCTCTGACTTTTCATCTCCTCCCTCCTCTAACTAACTGGATCCCAGCTTGCTATCATCTGTCTGCGTGTCTCTACTGCTGATTATCGAACGAAATTATGGATTTAATAAGCGGGGCTTTGAACGCAATCGACACTATTTTTTCAACGAGGAAAGGTGCCCCGGGGGAGGTTGTTTGCCCCGCAGGAATGGCTGCTGCGGGCTATTTGAGGACACAAGTAATTGGAAACTCTTGTGCCTGTCTGATCTTTCCATCGAAGATGTCGAAGATTTGTACGTCTTCGTAGTAATGGTCATCGGGATTGTTCTGATTGGATCTGGGATTGTCCTGGTGTACCGTAAATTGATGAAGATGGACATAGCCTATCAAAATGCTGGCCAGGCGAGGCTTAACCATCAAACTGAAAAAATGGAGAGGACTCTGACAGCGGCAAATGGAGAACTGTCTAGGAAAATGGATTACATCATGATCACGCTGAGAGCCGTCCATGAAGGATTCAACGTCCAGCACTGAAGGACTGAAGGATTAAAGTACTGAATCTTTAAGAGAATATAAAGTTTCTTTCTCTGGGATCAGTACTATTCGACTAATCTGACCCCCTCATTCAAGTCCTCCAGATTATCTGCAGTTTTTTGTTTCCAAAACATTTGAGCTGCATTGACTCTACAGACAGTCAGCTGCATGGCTCAAGGACAAATGCCAGCAGCTAAGACAAAACATCTCCTGCCAAAGAGACTTTGTTGTTCTTAACTGATACAACACCTACACTCAACACTACACCCACACTGACTCAAAAACTGATGAAAAAGATCACTCACTCACTGCTCTCTTTGTGTCCTTGTGTACATTCTTGTCTGCTAACTGTGCATTGAGGGCTTTTTTTCTTGTAATCATAATATTGATCATATATGACCGGTATTCTGACAATCAATGGTTTTTTGCTCTTTCCTATTGTGTTATCCTTTTCCTCCCTATGCATCCTGTACCCATCTGATGACAGGCGCGTTTTTCAGATGCTGCCGCGTCACCGGAAATGCAGGTCGTTTTCTGTGTCAAGTCAAATCCCTCGTATGTTATCAGTTGTTTACTGTTAATGTACTTGGCAATAAATCTTTTCTGAGTTTCTGAGTTTTCCAGTAATGTGGCCGTAGTGGAACTGATGACGTCACAGGCCACCGCTGCGTCAGCTGACGGAGGGACGTAGACGATGATTACCTAAGGCACACTTCATTTCTTGTGGCATATAATAAGGTTGCAAACTCACAGCTAGCAGTTCAATGTCCGGGTTGCAGCGCTTTTCCTTCACATATATGTGTTCAGGATTACACCACCTTTCATTCACAAGAAGTGCCACTCCTCCTTCCCTCTTTTTCCTGCTACTTATCACATCTCTGTCCCCCCATATAGTCTTGAAGCCAGGTATCGCTATGTAAATATCCGGGATCTGTGAGTGTAACCACGTCTCTGTGAAATACGTGATACTACACTCACGATATTCCGTTTGCGTCCTGACCAGCGCCTGTAAGCTCATCTGTTTTGTTTATGAGCGACCGCACGCTCCCGGTGATGACCATCGGTACAGCCGGCTTATGGTTCCCTCCTCCTCACCTTAGTTCCAGCCCTTCGCTCACGGCGTTTCCTCTTTAGCTCATCCGGGATGAGGGGCTTTGCTCCGGGCAACAGCGCTGGCATCTTCAGCGCTATCAGCTGGTCGCGTGTGTAAACAATGTCCCCCGCCGTTGATCTCCATTGCCCAAGGAAGAGAAAAGTGCTTGATTTTTCAGCAATGGTAAAAGATAAGACTTTTTTTTTTTTTAACAAAGATGGTCATTTGAAGACAAATATCACATGATCTGTGATCATCATCATTATAGCAGTATGTTGTGGGCGACAATGACTGTTTCATTTAGGTCTGACCAGATTCCTCCACGCAGCTCTGTCCTTCGCCTTCCGCTGCCAGGAACTCCTGTCTATATCCAACTTCTTCAAGTTTCTTTTTACAGTGTCTTTATATCTGAGCCTTGGTCTACCCTGATTGCGTTTACCCTCGCATAACTGTGAGTAGAGTAACTGCCGAGGGAGACGCTGGTGATCCATCCTCTCAACATGTCCGAGCCATCTCAGGTTCATCTGTATTAGCATGTCCTCCATAGATGGTAGACCAGCTTGTTTCAGCACTTTTATGTTGGTTATCTTGTCTTTCCATGAGATGTTCATTATGGCTTGACGGTGTCTCATCATGTACGCGTGGAGTTTCTTTACCTGCACCCTGCAAACAGTCCAAGTTTCAGCACCATACAATAGAGTAGCCAGTACTGTCGCTCTGTACACTTTGCATTTCACACGAATAGACACGTCGATTGTTCAACAGTCTCTCCCTCAAGTTTCCAAACACAGCACTCACTCTTCCCATTCTGAGAGATAGTTCATCCTCCAGCCTAGCATTCTCTGAAACAGATACTTGAAAGTCTTACGCTTGGCTAGTGGCTCTGTACCAATGCTGATCTCTTCTGGTAGTGATGCTGATAACTGGGACTTTGGTGGTTGATAAAGGCGCTCTGTCTTCTTGATGTTGATTTTGAGGCTGAATTGGCTAGCTACTCTTGCAGATTTCTCCACTAAAGATTGCATATCTTCCGCACTGTGAAACTAGAGCACTGTCGTTGGCAAACAGCAATTCTCTTACTACCTTTATCGATGTCTTACTCTTGGCTTTAAACTGTGCCACACTGAACAAGTCTGCTTCTTTCCTTGTTTGAATGTATACTCCTTCTGAAGTGTCATTGAAGGCCACCCCAAGCATGGCTGCCAGATATAACAAGAAGAGTGTAGGTGCTACCACACACCCGTTTCACCATGTTGCTTACTGAAAAGTCTTTAGACACTGAACCACTCATTGCCACGTTTGCTTGCATACCTTAATGGAGTGCCTCGATCAGGTTGACAAACTTCTCTGTACAGCCATATTTCTTGAATACCTGCCAAAGTCCTTGTCGTGATACAGTATGGAAGGCTTTACTGAAGTCAATGAAGACTACATAAAGTGGCATGTTCTGTTCGATACACTTTTCTTCAATCTGTTTCAAGCAGAAAATCATGTCCATTGTGCTTCTACACTTCTAAAGCCGCACTGGGTTTCCGGTAGTACATTCTGTGAGATGTGTTCATTGAGTCTGTTCAATAGTATACGTGAGAGAATCTTACCAACAGTGGCTAGCAGTGATATACCTCGGTAATTTCGACAATCTTTCCTGTCACCTTTCTTGAACAAAGGCACAATATCTGCATCCTTCCAGTCTTGAGGTACTTTCTGGGCATCCCATAGCTCTTGGATGAGCTTGTGCAGGCAGTAGGTCAGCTGAACACCATCAAATTTCCACACTTCTGCTGGAATTCCATCCCTTCCTGGAGCTTTACCATCCTGTGTTGTCCTGATAGCTGCCATTAGTTCATCAAGATTTGGTGGTTCATCCAGACTTGATACAACTGGTTGCTGCACTAAAGCTTCTTTAGCCTCTTCAGCGAGATCTCCAGGGTTGTATAGTAGTTGGTCAAAGTGGTCTGCAAATCTGTCTAGGATCTTGTCTTTCTCCTGCAAAACCGTTTCACCATCCATAGCCTTTAGTTGGATCAATCCTCTTGGTTTCAGGTTGTAGATTTCTCTCAAACCTGTGAAGAATGTTTTCATGTCCTTCCTGTCTGCAGCAGTTTCCTCCCCTTTTTCATCCCACCAGTTGGATTTCATCTCTCTGGTGTACTTTTGTAGCTCACTCTGAGCCCTTCAGTATTTCTTCTTCTTCGACCTTGTGTTACACGGTAGATTTTCCTGCCTAGCTGTATTCTTCGCTTCTAGTAGTTTCTTCAGATGTTCATCATACTCACCAAACCAACCTTGATGTTTCCTCTCAGGGTGGCCTTTAACATCACTCGCAGTCTGGTACACTGTATTCTTCCGTGTTGCCCATTTATCTTCTATGTCATTCTCTGAGTTGTTGCTGTCCCAGTCTTTCAAGTTTTCATCCATTTCCTGTGTAAGTTCTTCCTGCTTCTTTTGGTCTTTCAGTACACTAGTGTTTAGCTTCCGTGGTGGCTTCGCACCAGTCCTGCAGTGCTGTTTTCGTCTGCAAATCCTTAATCTAGATCTCAGCATAACATGATCAGTACCACAGTCCACACCTCTCATTGCTCTGGTGTCCAATACATCCCTTATGTCTCTCTGCCTTACTAAGATGTAGTCTAACAAGTGCCAGTGCTTGGATCTTGGGTGCATCCATGTCTTCTTGTGTATGTCCTTGTGCTTAAATAGGGTGCTGGTTATCACAAGGTTGTACTCTGAACACAATGCAAGTAGAAGTTCTCCATTAGCATTGCACTTGCCTACTCCATGACTGCCTAGCACTCCTTTCCATTCCTCAGTGTCCGAACCAATTTTAGCATTAAAATCTCCAACGAGTATCAGCCTGTCATCATTTGGTACATGCCTGATAGTCTCAACGTAAATCAGTGTAGAACTCTTCCTTTGCCTCCTCTGTGTTGGTCATTGTTGGGGCATACACGCTGATGAGTGTGGCATACATCTTCCGCAGTAGTGGGAGTCTCATAGTCATTATCCTGTCGTTGATTGGCACCGGTTCCTCAGCAAGCATTGCTGCTATCTCCTTTCTAACTGCAAAGCCCACTCCTGCTTCTCTCCTTTCTTGAGTTGATTTCATACTCCAAAAGAAGGTGCATCCATGGTCTTCCAAACTGCCATATCCAGGCAATCTTATTTCACCAAGTGCAGCTATAGCTACATTGTACCTGTTCATTCCCAAGCCCACAAGCACGGTCTGTCTTTCTGGGCGCTGTGATGTTGATCTGTCCAACAGAGTGCGTACATTCCATTCTGCTACACACAAGACTGCTGTTTTCCTCTTCTTTTCTCTTCCTGCTCCTAACTTACTTTTCGCTGCCTGTCGGAGTGTGAACAGATCAGCGCGGCCCTTGTTAACCTGGGCGACGTCCGAGCCAGTATGAGTTGGTTTCTGACTGACCATTTCATGAAACTGCTTGCAAAGTATTTGAGTACCACTAGCTTTTGCTGGACTAGCAGCACATTCTTGGCAGATAGAGGTATTATCAGTGGCAAGGACAAGTCAAGACAAACTGACTCCAGTATCTGTTGCAGTGACTGACCAGATGATAGGTTTGTTTATCTCTGCTCTTTGTGTAATGCATGTCATGATGCACCGACTGGCAAAAGTCCACCACAGACGACAGATGTGATCTGCCAGGATGTCCAGTCTCACCCCGTGTAACTGGGGGTGGTCCACCACAGACCTGTGGCAGACATTGTTTTTAGTTCTTCCAGGATGCCCTGTTTCACCCTCCACACCCTCGGAAGGGTGGGGATGCCGGTTGAGTCGCCAATGGCCCAACCCATGAGACAGGTAGTTCTGGTTTTCATGGTTATCCGGTAGCAAGCAAGCCAATGCCTGACCGGACAGAATAAAGATACTACATTTAACACATAGCGTATAAATAAAGGATAAATAAATAAAAAAATAAGTATGGTATAGTGCAGACATTATTTATAAACTATTTTGTATAATTTTCATGAAAAAAAGTAAAATTATTTTATTTTATAAAATTATTTTTTTTCATAATTACCTCTCTTTCACTCTGTAAGGCTAGTGCCTGCAAGATATTTAGATCAGGCAATTGATTCCTTCTGTTCCTTGGCCTTGAAGATAAAATCATTCTTAAAATAAAAAGCCCGAATCTCACAATACTAAGCAGCACCTTTGTCAAGGTAGGGTGACATGTCATAAAGTGTCCCATTCCTTTAATTCCATTTCAAGCCCTCACAGACTTCCACACTCACACACTGCTCATGGCTGTCGTGGTCTGAGCGCCGATTTCGTCTGCGCTCGGGTCATGCAGTATTTTCCAGCCATCTGGTGTGTGTTCCCTGTGGCTCTCCGAGCCTTTATTCTGACAGCGTCATGGCGGGGCTTCCGGCTGTCAAAGCCGGGTCATGTTGTGACAGCTGTTCAGCATTTCTCCTAATCACTCTCCCCACTGATTGGGTTATCGCGGGGATTTAAGGAAGCAGCTGAGGGCTAATCCTTGCTGCAATCTCGTCGAACATTCCCTCATCCAACCTCCATGCTGGTTTCACGATTCGTACCTTTCTCAGTCAGTGTTTTCATTGTGAGTCTGTTCTTCCTGTGCCTTAGTCTTAGTCGTAGTTATAGTGTGTTTTGCCCCTCGTGGCTCTTTATTTTGTCATTGTCTTCCTTTAATAAATTGTGCAAACTCATCGGTGGCCTATAGCATCTCATTTGCGGCCCGCAAGGACCGCACCATGACAGTAGATTGCAGCCAGAACGAGACGCCGGTCACCGTGAGTTTTGCCTAAATTTGGACTTGTTGTTTTCCCTATCTTAGTACCTGCGTGCTGGGAGATTATGTCACCACTCAGGGGCCACGCTCGGAGCCTGGGCTATGAGCAGGTGGAGGCCCTCGACTATATTGATGGAACCCTCTTCACCGCTCGCCTCTACGACACTCCCAGCGATGTACGCCGGCACCTGGACCTCGCTGAGGCAATCATTAACTGCCATCCTCGCTACTCCAACCACCCTGAAGTGATGGCAAGGATGACGGACATCTCTGTGCTCTGGGAGAGACTCCGTGGGCTGGAGGGAAACTCCAGCAGGAAGCCGAAGAGAAGGCACCCTCGCTCCTCGCTTCGGGATCCCGCTCCTGTCCCCGATCCAGTCCAGGAGTTCGCACCACCCAGGGGTCATCCCCAAAGGAGTGAGACGTCAGTCGGGATTCCCCCGGAGAAGTTACAGCTGACAGCTATTTCCATCCGGGACCGAGTGGCTGCAGCTCGCTCTGCCGTCCACCCCACACAGATCATGAAGCATGTGATGGCGACAGTCAGGCTGATGGAGAGGAATCCTGAGCTGTGCGATTATCCTGAATACGCTAACCTGCTCACCTCTGTTTCCGCGCAGGAGCGGCATTTTCCTAACCTCACTTTCGTCTCGCCCTCTGCCAGTAAACGTCATCTCCATGCAGATTGCACACCTCAGCGAGAACCCCATCCAGATCTAGTTCCGGGTAGCCACACGAACTCTGTCTCCCAGCCAGCTGCAGCCTCCATGTCACGCCGAAGAGGTAAAGCAGCCGCCTCCACCTCATCTCTCCCTGCTGTTCCGTCAGCTCCTCGTTCCCGGTTCGCCTCGGCTGTTTCTCCCGCCTCCTTGACGTTCACCCCAGCTGCTGTGAGCTCCACGAGTCCGTCTCCGGATGCTCCCGTTCCTGATCCGGTGTGACAGGATCCTCTTCATCTTCCCGGGGGGTCCTCCATTTCCATCCAGCGGAGGAAGGGAAGATTCAAGTTCACTGCGGCGGGTCCCATCAGCCCTCCGGGAATCAGGCAAGTGTCTATTCATTCTTTTCCTGTATTGGGTGAATTGCCTTGTTTGATTCCTGGGGGTGGAGTTCGGGGTTCACAGCCCCCTGAGCTTCCTCCACCTGCTGCAGAAATTAATTATGAACCTGCAGCCTTTGTGTCTCCTTCCCCTGAGCGTTCCTCGGCACCAGGACTACGCCGGCGGACGAGCAGGGAGCAGCCTGCGGGGCTTGGAGAGCCTGGATCCAGCCCCGCAGTCGCGACACGGGCAGAGGAGAAGGGCGGACTGCAGATTGGAGCCTGCGCCAACGAGCAAACGTCCCCGGGTCTCCACGGAGGGACAGTCCAACCCGGCAGGTCACGGAGCCCCTGCCATCACGCTGTGCGGGCCCTCGGCATGGACATCTGCGTCAGGGAATCTCCAGACTGTGGACTCCATCATGCCGGCTGCGGAGCCCGCCGTAGCCGAGTGGGAACCGGAGGACGACCTTCTTCTGTCTGAACCCGGATCGTCGAAGTCCTGGAAGTGCTCTATTTTGTCTTTCTCCTCTCAATTCTGGAGCATTCTTGCCTGTCTCTCGGGGAGACGAGCCGGATGCTGCCGCCCGCTGCATCCGAGCTCGTCTCACTGGGCTCTGTCGCTACCGGTGATCCTGATCCCGGTTCTTCTTCTTCTCCTGAGCCTTCTCCCAGGGTCACCGGTGCGGAGTCAATCCCGGTCGCTGTGCTGGAGGTTCCAGGTTCGGGTTTGGGGTCCGTCGTGGGTGCGGCACGGTCCCGCTGGGGACCCAACATGGGCGCAGCGCCGGTTTGGTTCGAGGTCGGTAAAGGAGCTGCTGATCCTCTGTCGTCTGACGCTGGACTGGTCCTTCATCCTTCCCCCAATCCTTCTCCACCAGGTACCGTTGGGGTTCCCCGTATTCGGCTCGGCTCTCCCTCGCTATCCCCCTCTACAGGGAGGCCGTCTTCGATTTCTCCCCTGCGGTCCTGGTGGCTGAGTGACGCGGGTCGGCCGCCTGGAAGACTGCTTCGCCCGTTTGGCGTTCTGGGTCGGCCACCCAACCAACCAGACTCTTGGTTCGGCGATCTGGTCCGGCCACCAGAGGGACTGTTTTTCCTGGCCTGGGACTGGGGTAGGCCGCCCGAACCTTTCCTTTTATCCCTGCCAGCGATCTGGACGCTGGACGCAGGAAGACCCCCTGAACTATTTGTGTTGTACTATTGGGAACTGTATTTATCGCCGCTATTTAGCGTGTTTTTTTTTTTTTCCTCTCCCCTCCTCTGTCTGAAGGATGATATGTGGTTGCCACGTTGTTTCCTATGGGCCTGTGTATCTTGGTTATAGGGCTTTTTCTCCAGTTATTTGCATTTATTGTACTGTCTGTTGTGCCACCCGTGCATTATGGAGTGTTGTGGGGTTTTTTTTCTTTTCCCCATGCTCTGTAATTGCTTCATGTTTATTTCCTGTGTCCTCCCTTGTCGCTCTTTGTTCCGGTTCCTGGTCTTGATGTTTTTTTGTTCTGGTTCTCGCCCTCCTGGCCTTTTCCCCCATCCTCCCACCCTGGGTGGGGTGGGGGTGGGGGGCTTGGGTGTCACGCGGTGCCCAGAGTGCGCCGTTCGGGGGGGGGGGGGGGGGGGGGGGGGTGCTGTCATGGACCGAGCGCCGATTTTGTCTGCGCTCGGGTCATGCAGTATTTTCCTCCCATCTGGTGTGTGTTCCCTGTGGCTCTCCGAGCCTTTATTCTGACAGGGTCATGGCGGGGCTTCCGGCTGTCAAAGCTGGGCCACGTTGTGACAGCTGTTCAGCATTTCTCCTAATCACTCTCCCCACTGATTGGGTTATCGCGGGGATTTAAGGAAGCAGCTGAGGGCTAATCCTTGCTGCAATCTCGTCAAACATTCCCTCGTCCAACCTCCGTGCTGGTTTCACGATTCGTACCTTTCTCAGTAAGTGTTTTCATTGTGAGTCTGTTCTTCCTGTGCCATAGTCTTAGTCGTAGTTATAGTGTGTTTTGCCCCTCGTGGCTCTTTATTTTGTCATTGTCTTCCTTTAATAAATTGTGCAAACTCATCGGTGGCCTATAGCATCTCATTTGCAGCCCACGAGGACCGCACCATGACAATGGCTGTCGCCTAACTCTACAAGGGCTCAGGGCTTGAGGGCGTAGTGAAGAGATTGAGATTCGGCCTAAGTGTCTCCACACACTTCATTTGTCAGACTCCTGTTTCCTGCTCTCTGCTGGTCTCCACCTCTTTTCAAACTTCAGGTAGATTGGCTTCACCCAAGCTGCAAGCTGCTCTGGCCATATCCATTGTTTCTGCAGATTGTTTCTCATCCACCTTGCTGCTTTCATTCATGTTCACTTTATTCAACAAGTTGTTTCCTTTTTCAAGATGTCAATCTTCAGAAAGCAACTGGTCGATAGTTGTTCAGGTCCGATGGAGACGACATCTTGAGGATGTCCCCATAATCCGTGTTATTGCTCCACATAACAGACTTTGAATGATGCCATTACGGACAGAGAACACTGTACTACTGTACAGTGTACAAAAGTACAAAAGTAGTACAGTACACTGTACTACTTTTACACTGCCTGGCCAAAAAAAAGTCACATACTCCAATATTCCGTTCGACCGCCTTTAGCTTTGATTACGGCACGCATTCGCTGTGGCATCATTTCGATAAGCTTCTGCAATGTCACAACATTTATGTCCGTCCAGAGTTGCATTAATTTTCACCAAGCTCTTGTATTGATGATGGGAGAGTCGGACCACTGTGCAGAGTCTTCTCCAGCACATCCCAAAGATTGTCAATGGGGTTAAGGTCTGGACTCTGTGGTGGCCAGTCCATGTGTGAGAAAATGATGTCTCATGCTCACTGAACCATTCTTTCACAATTTGAAACTGATGAATCATGGCATTGTCATCTTGAAATATGCCCGTGCCATCAGGGAAGAAAAAAATCCATTGATTGTCATTCAGTAGTCAGCTGACCTCATTCTCTGGGCGCTTAATGTTGCTGAACCTAGACCTAATTATCCAATGGGAGGCTCTTACCTATTTGCTTAGTTAAATCCAGGTGATGACTTTTTTAGCCAGGCAGTGTATTATATAGGATTAGAACTGAAGCTGGAGGGATTCAGAACAAATTAAAAGTCAGAGAACTCAATGACACCTTTCTAATAGCGACACAAGTGATGGAAGAACTTACCCAAACTGCTCCTTTTATTCAACTGGTAAGGTCTCTGGGACTGTCAGGACGCAGTCAACACGAACACAAGAACAATACAGAGGAAAAATCCAGTGGATAAAAAAGCGTACACACTGCTGCTGCAGACAAGAGATTTGTTTTTATTTTTCTTTTGCAAGGAGGAGTGATCAAATATTGCCACAAGTCAAGATGTGACATGTTGATAGACTCTTACTAAAAAGAATGAATGCTGTAATTGAATCCAATGGTATTTCAGCAAAGTTTAAGGGTGCCAGACTTATTCAATCAGCTTATTGTACGCTTTCACTTTTTATGGTTTCACCCCTAATGCAGTCAGTTGTTTTTCAGTTGAATTGTACACGTTATTGGTGGGAAAAGTTTGGAAATGATTTATCATGGCCTCATTTTTTACATCACAAAAACCCAGCATTTTAAGAGGTGTGTGTACACTTTTTAT
Organism: Pholidichthys leucotaenia; assembly: GCA_020510985.1. Classification (NCBI taxonomy): domain Eukaryota; kingdom Metazoa; phylum Chordata; class Actinopteri; order Cichliformes; family Pholidichthyidae; genus Pholidichthys; species Pholidichthys leucotaenia. Next base: position 315,568,290 of record CM035838.1, on the reverse strand, counting down.
ATCCACTCTAGCTCAGACTCAGACACTGCATCTGTTCTTCTCCTTGCTACAAATTAGCTGTGAAGCCCATTTCAGCACGTTTTCAAATGCAACCACTTTATCAGCTTTAGAAACAAAGCCTGTGCAGTCACATGACACATACCTGACGCGAATGGGTTAATGGGTTTAGACACGATGCTGTTCTCCTTGCTTTTAAACCTTTCCACCTTCTCTCTTTCCTCTGACTTTGACTCCAGTTGGCTGGTGCTCTTCTGTGCTTGCTTCTGCTTCTCATACACCTGCAGAATCACAGGATGAACACGGTTGAGTCTCTGGAGCTTACTATTCATCTACTGTATTTTAAATCAAATTGTATGTCACATAAAAAAGGAACTGAAAATGCAATCCTTTTAAAACAGCATGAAGATTTTCAGAAAAAAATGCTTTGAGTTCAAACACATTTAACTCAAACAAAAAAGACAAGTTTCAATCCCTTCAACACAAACCCACCATTATAGTCACTTACTGAAGAACCAAAGAACACATCTATACACTACTCATGGAGCTGTTTGCATGGATGTTTAATCTCTTACCTTCATCTTTTTAGCAATTTCTATCTTCTGGTGGAGTATATACTCAAGAATGGCTTGTTTTTCATACAAGAATCCATCTATCCTAAAGGCAGCAACAAAAAAGCAAGACAAAGTGTCAATACAAACAATTGTAATGTTAACTTTTTGCAAAAATTAAATACAGCAATGTAACATGTCACTAGCAGCTTCAACTGTATTTACATTCTGATTCTGTTAGTTCTACAATGTTAGCCAATGCACTGGATTTCTCTGCACTCTTAACACATCAAACATACTGTAAGTGTATGAGATTGAAAAAAAACCCCAGTTTATTATTTATTCTAATGACTAATTGATTAGCAGTGCATTGGTGAGTGAGGAACATACGTCACCACGGGATCCTGACAGGGCTGCAGGGATAGACAGCAGCAGTCGAAGTCTTTGATCGCATCTTTGCCCAGTCGAATGCTCTGTGTGCCGTAACCAGATGCCGCTGAACAGAACAGAAGCCACACAACATGATTAGCAGAACACATTATAATGCTGCCGTGGAAGATTCTGAATCTATGCACAAATGTAAAAAAAAAAAAATAAATTAAAATGGCCAGAATTCAGTAGCAACCCATGTCTGTCTACGCCAGAGCTGCTGGTTACACTGAACACCCCTATCCCCTTTCACATCTCTCTTTCCTTAATTTTATTGATAAAATGTACTGGAATTAAATCCATTATGGGGCATTGCACCTTTAAAAGTGCCAAGCAGTCACACAAGGGCAAAAACAAAATCCTGAACACAAAGGGGGAATGCATCAAGATACACGATAATCAGTTTATCATCACATCACAGCTCTCTGAATTGTAACCAAATCGGATGATGAGGTGGCTAGAGATTTCCACACTATGCTACGATGCTTTATTTCACCAGCAGTTTACACAGCTTGGCTGAAGAAACAGGTTAGTGTGATCTGCTTTCTATTGTAACTCAGTAATATTTAGAAAATACCCGAAAATACCCTGTCATCTGCAGTCAACAGATGCTCTATCAGGTATGCTGTCAAGGAACCGCTAGATATAGTGGACCTCGAGGAAATAATCCATTGTGGAGGAATGAAGGGACAAGACACGAGAGCATTTGGCGCCAATGCACATACATAAATGTTTCCCCATCTGTCCTCCCTTCTCCCCAAGTCACTGGGCGTGAGTGGAGCCTCCTAGTGGTCCGTCACACCATAATCATTAATCAGGTATGGTGTATACATTTCACTTTCTGTCCTCGGTACAAGACATGTTTTATTAAAGAGTTCTCATTTTTTTATTTTCACTTATTTGTTTTTACATGTTACCCATGGCCGGGGGATCCTGGGTTCGATCCCAGCCCCCGACCAACAGTGATCTGTGTGGAGTTTGCATGTTCTCCCCGTGTCTACGTGGGTTTACTCCGGGATTTTTCCGGTTTCCTCCCACATGCCAAAACATGCAAGTTAGGTTAATTGGCATCAAACTGAGGATTCTAAAAATTGTCCTTGGGTGTGACTGTGAGAGTGAATATTTGTCTGTCTCTCTGTGTTGGCCCTGCGATGGACTGGCGATCTGTCCAGGGGGTGTACCCTGCCTCTCGCCCAAAGATGCTGGGATAGGCTCCAGCTCCCCCGCAACCCGAAAAGGATTAAGCGGTAGAAGATGAATGAATGTACATTTTCTTTAACTGGTTTAAACTGTGACAACAGAAAACATCCATGATTGCTTCAGACTTTCTCATTTTATTCCAATTATATCAGAAAAGTCTCCAGTCTCACCTGTGTCCTTCTTCTTCTCGTGGTATGTATAAACGGCTCCAGCCGTGCAGTTCTTTCCATGACGGGTCATGACACTTCAGGTTTGTCGCTGAGTCAAAAAGTGAAAGAAAGTGATAGTGATAGTTTTAGTGGAACTAGCCACAGAGATATAAGAGGCTAGAGTGCTCACAGCTAACATTTTGACGGCAAATTTAAGCGCCATATTGGTACTGAATATACAGTAGTCCTGTTGACAGCTCTTGCAGCAATGTGATAAAGGAATATCCAAATAATGGTTCGCTGTTATTTATTGTTATCATACAAGTAAGCTATACCTATACAGTGCATCTGGAAAGTATTCACAGTGCCTCACTTTTTCCACATTTTGCCCAAAATGGATTAAATGCATGTCAGAGCACAAACCAAGCATGAAGTCCAAGGAATTGTCTGTAGACCTCCAAGACAGGATTGTCTCAAGGCACAAATCTGGGGAAGGGTACAGAAAAAGTTCTGCTACTTTGAAGGTCCCAATGAGCATAGTGGCTTCCATCATTCATAAATGGAAGAAGTTCGGAACCACCAGGACTCTTCCTAGAGCTGGCCGGCTGTCTAAACTGAGCGTTCAGGGGAGAAGGGCCTTAGTCAGGGAGGTGACCAAGAACCCAATGGTCACTCTGTCAGAGTGCCAGCATTCCTCTGTGGAGAGAGGAGAATGTTCCAGAAGGACAGCCATCTCTGTAGCAATCCACCAATCAGGCCTGTATGGTAGAGTGGCCAGACGAAAGCCACTCTTTTAAAAGGCACATGGCAGCCCACCTGGAGTTTGCCAAAAGGCACCTGAAGAACTCTCAGACCATGAGAAACAAAATTCTCTGGTCCGATGAGATAAATATTGAACTCTTTGGCATAAATGCCAAGCATCATGTCTGGAGGAAACCAGACACCGCTTATCACCAGGCCAATACCATCCCTACAGTGAAGCATGGTGGTGGCAGCATCATGCTGTGGGGATGATTTTCAGTGGCAGGAAATGGGACAGCAGATGAATGCAGCAATGTACAGAGACATCCTGGATGAAAAGCTGCTCCAGAGCACTCTTGACCTCAGACTGGGGCGGCGGTTCATCTTTCAGCAGGACAACGACTCTAAGCACACAGCCAAGATATCAAAGGAGTAGCTTCAGGACAACTCTGTGAATGCCCTTGAGTGGCCCAGCCAGAGCCCAGACTTGATTCCAATTGAACATCTCTGGAGAAATCTGAAAATGGCTGTGCACCGACGCTTCCCATCCAACCTGATGGAGCTTGAGAGGTGCTGTAAAGAGGAATGGGCCAAACTGCCTAAAGATAGGTGTGCCAAGCTTGTGGCATCATATTCAAAAAGACTTGAGGCTGTAATTGCTGCCAAAGGTGCATCAACAAAGTATTGAACAATGTCTGTGAATACTTATGTACATGTGATTTCTTAAGTTTTTTATTTTTAATAAATTTTCAAAAATCTAAAAAAAACAAAAAACAAAAACAAACTTTTTTCCCTCATTGTCATTACGGGGTATTGTGTGTAGAATTTTGAGGGAAAAATGAATTTAATCCCTTTTGGAACAAGGTTGTAACATAACAAAATGTGGAAAAACTGAAGTTCTGTGAATACTTTCCGGATGCACTGTAGAATGTTATGAACACAATATTTTGCGAATTAGTCCCGATTTAAAGTTGATTTTATTCTTTTTGTTGTGTCCAGCTGCAGAAAGCTGCCTGATCAGAATGCCATTCTGATTATTATGTGTTAAATGCATAACATGCAGATATGATTAACTTCCCTCACTGTGTTTGGAGATATTTCAGTAAGAATATATTTTGTTGAAGATGCTTAATAATGTATGTGAAATTACATAGATAAAGCAGCGGATTGGTTTCTGGTTAACATTACCAGAACTGTACAGTATTGTGCTGTATGAATAAACATCACAATAAAAAAGCAAAGGAACTGAAAATGTTCTTTTTAACCTTCCCATGAAGTTCTCAAATACTTCAGTGTAATGTAGTTGTTTAAACTGGTACTTTCAGTGAGCAAGACAATTATTGAGTAAGATAAGATAAGATAAGCCTTTATTAGTCCCACAATGGGGAAATTCCAGGATTGCAACAGCACAGGGATAGCAACACTCAGAGCAATAACCAGAAGGCAAGAAAAAACAACATCTACTAAACATATGTCCATATTACTATAAATATATATATATAGACACACAGTGCAGAGCATTATGGTTGGTTGGTGAATGTGCAGCAGAAAGTCTAAGCTCTCTCTCCGCGGATGCAGCGGGCCAGCTGGAAGTCTTTGGGCATGATGGTGACCCCCTTAGCAAAGAAGAGACCCACCAGGTGGGCCTCGCTGGTCTCCTGCAGAGCCATGACGGCGAAGCTCAGGAAACGCGGGACGGTCTTGAAGTCCTGAGCGATCTCCCTCACCAGGCGCTGGACGGGCAGCTTACGGATGAGCAGCTCCGTGGATTTCTGGCAGCGACGGATCTCTCTCAGAGCCTCTTCCCTCTGCTGGTGGCCGGAGCGCCTCTCCGAGCAGCCCTGGTGGCTAGCTGCATCCTGGGGGGCTTCTTCCTCCAGTAGATTTTACGGGCGGTCTGCTTGGTTCTTGCCATCGCTCTTTATTATTCTGTCTTATATTTCTTGCACGCCGCCTAAACTCCAGCCCGGCACCCGCGTCGTTTTCGCTACAGCTCCCGGTATGTCGAGTTTCCCATTAGCACCGAGCGGCGGCCAAGTGCTAGCTAGCACTAGCTCCTCCCCGCTGTAGCGTCTCCCGCTGCAAACCGTGGCTCCGTCCGCCGACCCGGGAGACCCCCGGGGCGATCCGTGCGTCCGTGATATATATACAGAGTGAAAGGTGTAGAAAGAAGAAGGAAGATTAAAAAAAACAAAAAAAACAAAAAAAAAAGGCTGTTGCAACAGGCAGCCGACTCGTGTGGCGCCACCGGTCTGGCGGAACCGGAACCGGAAAATAAATTTTTTAGTATAGAGATAGAGTATCTATAGAGTATAGAGATTTTCAATATTTGTTATTGTGTAAAACACAATATTATCATATTATTATAGGGGACTTGAATGTGGACATACCGTGGGGCAAAAAAGTATTTAGTCAGCCACCAATTGTGCAAGTTCTCCCACTTAAAAGATGAGAGAGGTCTCCAATTTTCATCATAGGTATACCCCAACTATGAGAGACAAAATGAGAAAAAAAAAAATCCAGAAAATCACATTGAAGGATTATTAATGAATTAATTGGTAAATTCCTCGGTAAAATAAGTATTTGGTCAATAACAAAAGTTTATCTCAATACTTTGTTATATACCCTTTGTTGGCAAAGACAGAGGTCAAACGTTTTCTGTAAGTCTTCACAAGGTTTTCACACACTGTTGCTGTTATTTTGGCCCATTCCTCCATGCAGATCTCCTCTAGAGCAGTGATGTTTTGGGGCTGTCGCTGGGCAACACGCACTTTCAACTCCCTCCAAAGATTTTCTATGGGGTTGAGATCTGGAGACTGGCTAGGCCACTCCAGGACCTTGAAATGCTTCTTATGAAGCCACTCCTTCGTTGCCCGGGTGGTGTGTTTGGGATCATTGTCATGCTGAAAGATCCAGCCACATTTCATCTTCAATGCCCTTGCTGATGGAAGGAGGTTTTCACTCAAAATCTCACAATACATGGCCCCATTCATTCTTTCCTTTACACGGATCAGTCGTCTTGGTCCCTTTGCAGAAAAAAACCCCAAAGCATGATGTTTTCACCCCCGTGCTTCACAGTAGGTATGGTGTTCTTTCTCCTCCAAACACGACAAGTTGAGTTTTTACCAAAAAGTTCTATTTTGGTTTCATCTGACCATATGACATTCTCCCAATCCTCTTCTGGATCATCCAAATGCTCTCTAGCAAACTTCAGACGGGCCTGGACATGTACTGGCTTAAGCAGGGGGACACATCTGGCACTGCAGGATTTGAGTCCCTGGCGGCGTAGTGTGTTACTGATGTAGCCTTTGTTACTTTGGTCCCAGCTCTCTGCAGGTCATTCACTAGGTCCCCCCATGTGGTTCTGGGATTTTTGCTCACCGTTCTCGTGATAATTTTGACCTCACGGGGTGAGATCTTGCGTGGAGTCCCAGATGGAGGGAGATTATCAGTGGTCTTGTATGTCTTCCATTTTCTAATAATTGCTCCCACAGTTGATTTCTTCACACCAGGCTGCTTACCTATTGCAGATTCAGTCTTCCCAGCCTGGTGCAGGTCTACAATTTTGTTTCTGGTGTCCTTTGACAGCTCTTTGGTCTTGGCCATAGTGGAGTTTGGAGTCTGACTGTTTGAGGTTGTGGACAGGTGTCTTTTATACTGATAACAAGTTCAAACAGGTGCCATTAATACAGGTAACGAGTGGAGGACAGAGGAGCCTCTTAAAGAAGAAGTTACAGGTCTGTGAGAGCCAGAAATCTTGCTTGTTTGTAGGTGACCAAATACTTATTTCACCAATTAATTCATTAAAAACCATTCAATGTGATTTTCTGGATTTTTTTCCCCCTCATTTTGTCTCTCATAGTTGAGGTATACCTATGATGAAAATTGGAGACCTCTCTCATCTTTTAAGTGGGAGAACTTGCACAATTGGTGGCTGACTAAATACTTTTTTGCCCCACTGTATATGACATTGACTCCTTATTTGCAAAACATATGTATCCTTTTTGTTATGAAAATAACTTAATTTTGTCAAGTAAGGTGTTAATGCCTCATGATAGTTATACCTATATAAGTGAGGCTTGGCACACTACGTCCTGGCTGGACCATTGCATCGGCACTGGTGATGCACATGCCTCTTTGGGTGGCATGAGTATTTATTATGGGTTAACAATGTCTGATCATATACTGTTTGAGATGATAATTTTTTTTCCACAATATTTTTATTGAACCTTTTTTACAAACATAACACAAACAATCAAACACTAACACTAAAGTAATAAAAAAAAATGTACTAAAACACACTAACAACCACTAACAGGAACAGGTCTTCAACAATGCTCCTCTGTTTAGTCTAGGCAATCCATTACATAAGTATACATATTATACATTCACCAGTTTGGAATTTATAAGGTCCACACACATCATTCACCTTCTTCTTCAAAAGTTATGTTTAAATTCTTTACATAATCAATAAAAAGTCTCCATATATTCTCAAACACAGTTTCCTTTGATTTCAATATGTATGTTATTCTTTCTAGTGGAAGGTTTGTTAACATCTGTCTTGATCACTGAGTCACATCTGGTCTATGAGTCTTTTTCCACAATAGTGCAATACATTTTTTGGCGTTAAGCAAACTGAGGTCTATGAATGCTCTTTCGCTTTTATTAAAGTTGTGCTTTTCTGGATGCAGACCCAACAAAAACAATTTAGGATTCAATATGATTTGTTTTGAATTTTTTTTTTCAATTGTTCCCCTCACCTCTTCCCAAAACATTCTAATTTTCCTACATTCCCATAAACATTGAAATAAGGTTCCTTTACTTTCCATACATTTTGTGCATGTATCTGGTATGTTTTTGTTATATCTATTTAATTCCACCGGTGTAACCTACATCCGCATTAACCATTTAAAATGTATCAATTTTAGATGTACATTTATTGATTTGGTTTGAGCTTCTGTACAAGCCAATTCCCATTGTTCCTCTGAGATTTCAGTTTGCAGGTCTTCTTTCCAATAATTCAGTCTTTTCTGTGAGTTTTCACTTGAAGATAATGTCAATGAGTTATAAAACTCTGAAATAATACCCTTTCTCTTACTATCTTTCGTCAAGATGTTTTCCAAGGATGAATAAATAGGTCGAGTGAGAGCCTTGTTTTGATTTGATCGAATAAAGTTCCTAATCTGAAGATATTTAAAAAAAATGTGTTCTATTAAGATTAAATTTGATCCTCAGCTCTTCAAAAGACATTATGTTATCTGAACATGACAAATATAAATCTTGAATTTTTTGGATCCCTTTTAAATTCCATACTTTAAATACAGCATCTGCTCTCCCTGGTTTAAAATATTGATTACCCCATATTGGACTAAATTGTGACAGTAAGTGTGGTTCCTTTAAATATTTTTTAGTTTCACACCATATTTTGATCATATGCTTTACAAATGGATTTTTAACTTGTTTCTGTAATTTTTTTGCCGAGTCTGAGTATATGAATATGGGAAGAGGTAAAGGTAAATTGTATGATTCCATTTCAGTCCAGTGAGGGAGATCATTTGATGAAAAATAATATGTCATAGACCTCAGTTGTGCTGACCAGTAATACAACATAAAGTTTGGACATTTCAGACCTCCACGATCAAATGGTAAATATAGTAAGGACAGACGTAATCTAGCCTTCCTATTGTTCCATATAAACTCCACTAACTTTTTTTTAATTCTTGAGAATAGATCTGAAGGTGGTGGTAAAGGAATGTATTGAAATAAATAAAGTATTTTGGGTAAGACATTACTTTTAAGTATATTAATTCTCCCAATCATCGACATTGGTAGTGACATCCATCTCTGAATTAACTCATTAATGTCTGTCATTAAGGCTTCGTAGTTGGCACTGGCGACTGATTACAGCTTGGGCACAATTTGAAGTCCTAAATATTTAAACTGATTTACAACATTGAATTGATTTACCTCAGAAGCTGGGTGCTTTCTCTGGGACTCATTTAGCATTAATATTGAAGATTTAGTTTTATTTATTTTATATCCTGATATTTTCCCAAAATTCTTTATTAAATTCAACAAAGTCGGAATTGATTTTTTAAGATTCGACATAAACAAAATTATGTCATCGGCATACAGAGAGATTTTATGTTCTGTTGGTCCAACCTTAATTCCATATATTTGCGGATGTAAACGTACTGCCATCGCTAAAGGTTCAATTGCCATAGTAAACAGTAAAGGTGAAAGTGGACAGCCTTGTCGACATCCTCTATTGATTTTTATTGATTTTGAGATATTGCTGTTTGTTAGGATTTCTGCTGTAGCATTATTATATATTATCTGAACCCATTTTATGAAATTATTTCCAAATCCAAACCTTTGTAAGACTTCAAAAAGAAAGGGCCATTCGACCCTATCAAAGGCCTTTTCGGCGTCCAATGATAGGAGAGCTGTATCCGGTGCTTCTTTATTAGAGTAAATAATATTGAATAATCTTCTTACATTATGGAAGCCTTGTCTTCCCTTTATAAAGCCATTCTGATCTCGGTTAATAATATTTGGTAATATTTCTTGTATTCGTCTGGCTAAAATTTTTACAGATTATCTTAAGGTCAGCATTTAATAGGCTTATTGGTCTCATATTTTCACATTTATTAGAGGGTTTACCTGGTTTTGGCAACAGTACAATTAAGGCATTATTCATGTATGATGGTAAATTACTATTTTGAAATGCTTCTAAAACCATTTCCAAAAAAGGTTTTATTAATTTATTCTTAAAATTTTATAGAGGTCAACTGGAAGACCATCTGGTCCTGCACTTTTTCCTGATTTCATATTATCAATGGCTAGCCCAACTTCTTCTTGACTAATTTTAGACTCCAGTATCTCCCTGTTTTCATTTGGAATACACGGTATAGATAGTCCGTCCAAAAACCCATTTAGTTTTGTTAAGTCAGTTTCATTTTTTGTATCATATAATTTTTCATAGTAATCTCTAAAGGCTCTATTAATTTCTAAAGGATCTACAACTATCTGTCCGTTACTTATAATACTGGTAATTGGTGTTTTAGATTCTAATTGTTTAATCTGCCATGCCAATAATTTTCCTGATTTTTCACCTTGTTCATAAAAAGATTGCTTCAATCTTAGAAGACTCGAGGCAGCTCTATTCGCTGATTTTTTGTCATATTCAGCTCTCAGAATTATTAATTCGTTCTCTAACTCTGGGTCACTTCCTGCATACACTTTTTCTTGAAGAATTTTTAATTTGTGTTCCAATTGGACTCTCTCCTCTCGAGTCTTCTTAGATTTTGAACCTGTATAACTAATAATATGTCCCCTAATAAAAGCTTTGAAAGCCTCCCACTTTATACATGCTGATGTTTGTGTAGTATTAATATCGAAGAACTCATCTATCTGTTTTTCTATGTACTTAACAAATTCCTCATCCTGAAGCCATTTATGCTGAAATTGCCACCTACCTGGCTCCTTTGTCAATTTCTTATCTACATATATGAGACAACAGGGTGCATGATCAGAGATCACAATATTATCATAAAAGCAGTTTTGAATCTTGGACCTTAGTTCTGTGGAGATCAAAAAATAGTCAATACGTGAGAATGACTTGTAGGTATTAGAATAACAAGAGTAGGCTTTAACTTGTGGTTTCATTTCTCTCCATATATCCAGCAATCTCAATTCTTTCATAGAATGCTTAATGATCATCCTGCATCCATTGTGTGTACAGTCCAGTCCTGTTGATCCGTCTATACCGGGATTCAATGTACAATTAAAATCCCCTGCTATTATATGTTGCCCTGTAAGTGATGATAAGATAAGAAATAAATTAGCAAAGAACTTTTGATCATCTATGTTGGGACCGTATAAGTTCACCAGATTTATGTTTTCTAATAGCAAAGATCCTTGAATAATTACATATCTTCCAAATTTGTCTCCACTTACATTTTTCACTTGAAATGGGACTGATTTATGTATGAGAGTCATAACTCCCCTGGCTCGGGATGAAAATGATGAGGTGAACACACTTCCTTGCCATCTTCTCCTAATTCTTTTTACATCCTCCTCTATTAGATGGGTTTCTTGTAAAAACACAATTTTTGAACCTATGTCTTTTATTTTATTCATAACTTGTTTAAGTTTTTTTAAATTTTGTAGACCTCTGCAATTCCATGAAGTTAAATTAAGATTAACGCTTTGGTCTATGATCAATAGGGGTTTAGGATTACCTCGCAATATAAACATGCTCATACAGAGAAGCCAAAACATGAGTGGTTGAACATTCATCCTACAAACTACACACAAACAAATTCCCCCTTCCCACCTTCGTGGTAAACCCCCCAAAATCAAAAAAAAAATTCCGTCTCCCGCTATAGCCATCGACCGCTCCACACCCACGAGGATCAGCCAAAGCCACTCCTTCTTCATCCTCCCAATCATCCTAACTCTACTGCTTTTAATAACGTAACATTAACTCTCTTCTGTAATTTTCCAATTTAACTCCAAAATTTTATAGCAATTTTGTACATCTTAGTTTTTTTTTTTTTTGTTTTTTTTAATATGTAATACAATCTATATTTTGTAAACTTGCTATATGCTTCAAATCAGTTAAATGCCTATGTAAATGCTTAAATATTCTACCCTATATTCTGTTCATGCTTAGCTCCCACCAGTCTCTTCCTGGATCTTCTTGATGAGCTCCTGCGCCTCCTCAGGGGTCTTGAAGATGTGTGTTCTGCCCTCATATGTGACCAGAAGTCTTGCAGGGTAAATCACTCCATGACGAATCCCAAGGTTGCGCAGTTCTTTACGGATGGGGTCAAACTGCTTCCTTAATTGTTGGATTCCTGAGGCCAAATCTGGGTAGAACCGCACCTGTTGATCTTGGTATTTAATTTCTCCTTTGGCCCGCACCGCGTTGGAGATCGTCATCCTGTCTCTGTAGCTGAGGAACTTCATAATTAGTGTCCTTGGTGCTGCCTTGTTATCTCTCGGTGGGCCAATTCGGTGGGCGCTTTCCAAGATGACTAATGAATTTAGCTCCGCGTTGTTCAGCGCCTCCGGGATCCACCCCTCCAAAAAGGAGCATGAATCACGACCTTCGGCTCCCTCCGGTAGACCCACCAGCCTCAGGTTGTTCCGTCTCGACCGGGACTCCAAGTCCAGGACATTATCTTCCAGACATTTATTTTTTTTTTCCAAAGTGCGCACCTTTAATTGAAGTCCGCCGACGTCATCCTCCGCACTGGAAACACGAAGCTCCACCTGCGTCACTCGCTCCACGCAGTCACCCAATTCCTTTCTCATTGCATCCAACGCTGCCATAATCCTATCAAGTTTAACGGAAAAGTCTGCTCTCATTGAGCTAATGGCAGCCAGCACTGCACCTGTGCCGCCATCATCAGCAGTTACCGCACCACCGCTAGTTTCATCCGCCATATCCGCAGCTTTTCCTGCTGCGCCACAGACGTGAAAGTCCGTTAATTTGGACTGCTTCGGCGGTTCAATTTTTCCCCCACCTGATTTCCCAGCCTTAGGCTTCACCGGCATATCCTCGCCCAAACGCTGGGAAAAATTCTGTTCCAAATGAGAGAGTTATTTGCCGAATTTTTATCTCTAGGAGCAGAGCAGAGTGATACGTGTCCTTCTAGGTGGCCGCCATAACCGGAAGTCGTTTGAGATGATAATTAATGTTGACTGTCTACCTGCACTTTGTCAGAATGTCAGTCAGGATGAGGTGGAAAAATTAGACTGGGACACTCTTTCTAAGGAAGAAATTGTTGAATACTGTACAGATAAATCCTTGAGTAAAGTATGTCTTCCTAGAGATGCTGTGATGTGCAGCGATGTGAACTGTAGCATTGTTGAGCATAAGAAAGACCTTTGTAGTATGTACGATGCTATAGTTAACTCCCTGTATAAGGACAGTAAGCCTTATTATAGGAAGATACGTAAGACACATAATGTAAGACCTGGCTGGACTGAGGCCGTAGCTGTGCCTTATTCTGAAGCTCGGGAAGCATATAAAGCATGGGTGGTGGCTGGAAGACCCAGACAAGAGCCAGAATTTGAGATGAAGAAATGTACGAATGCAAAGTTTAAGTATGCTATTCGTTATATTTCTAAAAATGAGCAGCTAATGAGAAGTAATTCCTTGGCCAAGAAATTGTTAGATAAGAATGTCACAGATTTTTGGAAGGAGCTTAGACGGATTAGTAACAGTAAAACATCTTTACTCTGTACTCTGGAAGGTATTTCAGGTATAGAAAATATTGTGGATTTATGACGGCAGCATTTTTGTTCATTGTTTAATTCAACTAATGATGAAACTTATAAAGTAGGGAAAGTAGAGAGGGACGATTCGTTCCTGATTGACACTTATGCAGTGACCAAAGCCATTAGAGAGTTATCAGATAAACAAAGCGAGTGGTTTAGACTGTATTTCTGCTGAGCATCTTAAATATTTGCTAGCTCAAGAATTGCTCCTCTTCTTGCAATCTGTTTCACCAGCTTCATGATTCATGGGATGTTACCAGAATCATTATTGTCTGTTGTGTTGGTACCAGTCATTAAAGATAAAGCTGGCAAGCTGTGTAGCCTAGACAATTACAGGCCCATAGCTATAGCCAATATAATATCTAAAGTACTGGAAAGAATACTGTTTGAAAAATTAAATGTATTCATTACATCTACTGATCATCAGTTTGGATTTAAACCCCATCATGGAACAGATCTGTGCATATATGCTTCAAAATTCATCAGTTTTTTGTGTTTTATTGATGCCTCTAAGGCAGGGGTGTCAAACTCATTCCATGGAGGGCCAAGACCCTGCAGGTTTTACCTCCACCCAGTGTCTTCAACAGGTGATTCACCAAATTTCTTCCAACTGATTGCTGATCAGTGAAAACACCTGCTGAAGACACTGGGTGGAAGGAAAACATGCAGGGTCTTGGCCCTCCATGGAATGAGTTTGACACCCCTGCTCTAAGGCGTTTGATCATGTTAATCACAGAAAATTGTTTAGTAAAATGATTGATGGGGGGTTGTGTGCTGATTTGCCGCACTAGAGAAGATTTGATAATGAAATTCCGTCTTTGATTTGGCAGGCAGGGAATTAATTGTCAGTGATAAAGTTAAATATCTGGGACATTTTATTAATGATAGAATGACTGATGATGATGATATTTTCAGACAGTGATGCAAAATCTACATGCAAGCAAATATTCTTGCACGTAGGTTTGGCTTTTGTTCAGATGAGGTGAAGCTGGTTCTTTTTAAAACCTATTGTACACCTTTATACACTGCTCATTTATGGATAAATTATAGGAAACAAAGCCAGCAGAGATTACAGGTTGCTTACAATGATGCTTTAAGAATTTTACTTAAAAAGCCTCGATGGTGCAGTGCTTCTCACGTGTAAATACACTGCATGCAGTAAGGAATCTTATGTATAAATTCATTTGTCGGCTTGATGTATCTGGAAATGAAATCATTCAGGTTATGTCTAGCATTAAGCTCAGTTCTATTTGCTGTCAGTCACAGTTTAGAAGGCATTGTTACAGTTGTCTTTTTAAGTCTTTTTAAAGTCTGTACTGTTTTTGTACTTCTTTTATGATTGTTTCTTATTGTTTTTTTTAACTTTTTGTCTTGTTTTTATTAACTGTTTTAATTGTCTTGTTTTTTATTTATTTTTATTTTGATGGGACCATGAGTCTGGAATAAAGTTTGATTGATTGACTATTAGCATCAGTTCAATATTCTTTGTATTTTTCTGCTGACAAAGAATGAGAAGATAATAGAAAAACAAAAGACCCACTTCCATATTCTGTATTAGCATCCATTAGTATTAGGATTGAGTTACTGTGTTAGTGTGTCATGACCTTATTAGAATTGTTGTCTCTGTACCTATTACGTTGGCATTCGTTTGAAGAGCAAAGTTAGAATTTCACTGCCCAGGAAATGTAGCATTTCTTAACTGTGCACATAATAATAAAGCCTTTGAATCTTGGATATACAGGAGAAAATGTTGAAAAGTTGCTATATTTACCTCCGCCAAGGAGGTAATGTAATACGGGTGGTTTGTCCATTTGTCCGTCTGTCCATTAGCAGGATTATGCAAAAACTACTGGACGGATTTTGATGAATATTTCACCAGAGGTAGCCCTTGGGCCAAGAATGAACCCATTAAATTGTGGTGATGATCTGAGAGTGCATACCTCCGCCAAGGACCTTGTTTGAATTTGTGCAGCAGGATTACACAAAAACTACTGGATGGATTTGGATGAAATTTTCACCAGAGGAGATCCTTGGGCTAGAGAGGAACCCATAACATTTTGGTGATGATCTGAGAATGCATACCTCTGCCAAGGCTAGTCATGTTATGCTTGACACCGCCCAATTGACACTGATTTGAGCAATATAACACGGAAGTGTCGCGAGCAGAGTGTTGAGCACTGTCAACGTGGCCATGGTCACGTGACTGTAGTGAACGAGGCCTTGTTGTCACATCACGTGATTTGAGACCTTGCGAGAAATTTGAGAGGGCTGAACGTTGCATACGTCAATAATGAAGGATTTAAAAGGGGTTTGATTCACCACTCAAAGTTCACTTCAGGAGTAGAAGTGAGGGACAGTATTGCACAAGTTAGAATTAGGTTTAGTAACATTAAACAACACATTACATGTACTAAATATTACACATAGATACATTAGTGATGGTGAAACTGAGGCCTTATAAAACAATGAACAACTTTGAGACAATTGTTTCACGATCCACCCAGTGTTATGAAACATTTCATAAAGAGTGCTATCTGCTGACTGAGTGTCAGAACTGCATCTGAGTAGAAAACCTGAAAAAAATCTCAACGCTTTTTTTTGTTAAGCATTTGCTCATCCGAGGGCTATTCACAATTGGATGGCAGGAACACACAATACAAAGCAAACAAAAAAAAAAAAAATCTAATTCCAACAGAACCCTCTCAAATTTCCCACGAGCCCTCAAGTCACGTGATGTGACTGACATAACAAGGCCTCGCTTGCTACGGTCACATGACTGTGGGCGTGCTGAAACAGCGCTCGATGCACTGCTCATGATGCAAAAAAATTGCAAGAGACACTGGACAGCTACTATTACTATAATAAAAAAGACTATCAAAGAATTGTGCTCTTTCCTCTCTCTTTTAATATACCCCTTTTTCTTGTTAGTTGGAATGTGAAGTTTGACTGACGTTTGTATATTTTTTGTGAAAGTTCTGATTTTGTAACTCTTTTGTAACCTTTATCCTCATCGAGAGTTTATATGTTGTGTTTTAAGTTCTATTGGCTCCTATCGGCTTGGAAAGGATCCATCTTGTCCTCTGTGTACAGCCCCAGCAACACTCAAGCACATCTTGGTTGGTTGCAGGACTAGCCTCACTCAAGGTAGATATATGTGGAGACACAACCAGGTCCTCAGGTGTCTAGCTGATAAACTTGAGTGCAAGAGAGTATCCATCAACTCCCAACCCTTCAACAGCCAGGATGTGCACCGACACCTACCATCATTTGTTCAGGCGGGGACCAGGCTGAGAACCGGTCCCTTACTCCCTGATCTGGGTCCACTGAACGCAGCCAAGAATTGGCAGATGTGAGTTGACTTGGATCAAAGGCTCATTTTCCCTCCGGAGACTGCAACGACCATCCTGCGACCAGATCTCGTCCTCTGGTCTAATTCATCTAAGCTCGCCTATGTTATTGAGTTGACAGTACCCTGGGAGGCTGCTGTCGAGGAAGCTTATGAGCGCAAGACGCTGCGGTATTCCAACTTAGCAGCTGAGGCAGAGGACAGAGGCTGGAAGATAAAGGTGCGTCTGGTGGAGGTAGGACGCAGGGGCTTCATAGCCACAACAACTGTAAAGCTGCTCAGAGAGATTGGAATCAGGGGACAGGATTGCAGACAGGCAATTAAAGAGCTGGCCGACACCGCCGAGAGGACCAGTCACTGGCTGTGGATGAAAAGGAGTGACATCATTTGGGCTTCTAGGGCAAACAGCTAAACTACGGGACACACACGCAGGTTTGATCAACCTGTAGAGGGTCTGTCCCGGCGGAGGGTGTCACATCAAAGGATTCTGGCATCAAAGCAACTCATGAAATCGTCAACATCAAAGGATTCCAGCATTTAATAGTCTGTCTATGACATCATGTGGGATGTCTATGACATGATATAGGATCATGTGGGTCTATGATGTCTATGATATCATATAGGATGTCTACAACATCATAGGACATCATATAGCCTATGGATCATTTCCTATGATCTATGGACTGTCGTCGACGCCACTGAAGAGGACCAGTTGGAACACTCCTTAGATTGATGAAAGACAGACATACGGAGTGGTGATACAGAGTGAAGTATGTGGCGGTAATGCACCTGTAAGCTGGTTGCCAACTGTCAACCAAATCTAAAAGAAGAAGAAGAGAGGACCAATTGCTGGCTGGGAATGAAAAGGAGTGTTAAGGGCTTACATTCTCACTCTTATAAATTCAAGAAATCTGTCTGGACTCGCTAAAAGATCATAGGATCGCCTATGATGTTCCTATGATCTCTACAAGATGTCTATATAGGCATCACTCACGATGATAGGACTTGCTATGACATCATCAAAGATGAGAGGCAGTCATCACTCACGATCATAGGACTCGCTATGACATCATCAAAGATCAAAGGCAGGCATCACTCTACATATAATTCAAGAAATCTGTCATGATGTCATGATCATAGGACTTGTTAAAAGATCATAGGACTCGCTATGACATCATCAAAAAATCATAGGACTCGCTGTGACACCATCAAAGATCAAAGGCAGGCATCACTGAACGAGTGCTGAAGTGCTTGCTTACACCTGCTTTCTACAGGCATGCAGAAATACATGCTTATACTTGGTTTCTACGGGCATGCACAGGTACGCACTAGTACATCAGAAGTTTCGTTCCCTGAAAATTGTCCTTCCACAGAATTTTTCCAGCAATGAAATTCTGAAAGCTGTCTATTATTTGACAGATTATATGGAGGGTGATCTAATTAAAGTCAATTAATAGATAACTGACAGAATTTTTACAAGCCTGTCTGAGAAAATGACATAACAAAATGTGTAGTGCAACCTGTGATATAAAGTACTGCCCTTTATTCAGGTTTTCAACTCAAACGTCGTTCTGACAGTCAGTATTTATTAGATGTTTTGTAACACGGTGTCGCTCATGAAGCAATTGTCTCAAAGTTGCTCATTGTTTCATGAAGCCTCGGTTTTAACATTACTAGCCAAGGCTCTTATCTTCTCACACTGTGTTAGCAAGAATGCTCCAAAACTACTGGATAGATTTGGATGAAATTTTTTACCAGAGGTGGTCCTTGGCCTACAGAGGAACCCATAACATTTTTGTGATGATGCGAGAATGCATACCTCCGTCAAGGCTCTTATCTTCTTACAGTGTGTTAGCAAGAGTCCTCCAAAACTACTGGATAGACTCTGCTGCAATTTTCACCAGAACTGGCTCGTGGCCTACACATGAATCCACTACATTTTGGAGGTGATCCATGATGGACAGAAGGAGCCTTGGTGGAGGTATGCACTCTCGAGTGCTTTTCTAGTGGTTATTATTATCATCATCACCATTATTGTTATTATTGTCATTACTATTGCTAGTAGTAGTAGTAGTAGTATGTCGTCTTCTTATAATTATTACCTCCGCCAAGGAGGTTATGTAATCGGGGTGGTTTGTTCGTCCGTTCGACTGTTAGCAGGATTACGCAAAAACTACAGGATGGATTTTGATGAAATCTTCACCAGAGGTAGCCCTCGGGCCAAGGATGAACCCACGCCTATGTGCCTCAATGGTTTGTTTACGTTTCGTATCAGAAACAATATGGCGTCCGCGCTAGCCTTCTGGCTAGCAATGAGCACCCTAGCCTATTATATCTCTGTGGTTTCACATACTCCTGTGTCTTTTGCTTGATTGGTACCCGAAACAAGGTCGGTACCTACCATCAAAGACATAGGTATATTCAAAAACTATACATTTGCTTTTTGAAGACATGACCAAGTACTTAGCGAATATGTAAACGCGAGGAAGATAAGCATGCAAAGTTCTCATGTTTTCAAGAAGGTGCATTAGAAGAAGACAAACTAGCGGTTCCGACTAAACAGTAGCTGTATACCGTTTAGTGTTAAGTGCATAAAAACGGGGAGAATGTGATGTTTAATACAAATAATTCTTACGATTACGTTTGGTTTCCTCGTTCTTCTTCTTCTTCTGCTGCTTCCTCGATTCTTCTTCTACGTCTACGCGTTTCGCTGACGTCAGTAAGGTTGAATTACTGCCCTCTTCTGGAAATCAACAACTATTTCTCCGGGATTTGCTGCACTACTGTACCACTGTCTGCATTTATTGTACACAGCAGACCTTGATTCCCAGATCCAAATTTCTGCCTAATTCTGATTTTTTTTTGACTGCCTGCTGATATGTACTGATAGCAGTCATCTGATATCATCTTCTTCTTCTTTTACATTTGATTGGCGGTTGGCAACCAGCTTACAGGTGCATTACTGCCACGTACGTCACTCTATATCATCACTCTATGCTCATGAATCCTATCCATGTACTTCACTCTATATCATCACTCTATATATCTTGGCCGTGGCAACTGCAACCAACATTATTTCCTTCTTCTTCTTCTTTTAGATTTGAGTGGCGGTTGGCAACCAGCTTACAGGTGCATTACCGCCACATACTTCATTCTATATCATCACTCTATCTGGTCAGGAGCTATAGTCCTTCTATTATTATTGCTGTGTCCAATCGAACCTCAACTTTATCTTCAGACATCACTCTTCTTCGTCTCCTCGTACTTCACTCTGTCTGGTCAGGAGCTGGTATGATGGTTCTTATCTCATCTGATATCTCCATGTATATTTGCTTAATCAAGGTTGCAAACTCACTCTTTGAGAGTGAGCTCACTCCTTTGCCTGCTACTCTGTCATGCCACAAACTCTATTCCTCACTGCAAAATGAGGGAAATAATATCATAAAGTAATATCATGTTGACGTCGTTAAGATTTTTACACAATAAAAGCTCTCAGCGCAGTGTTAAGACTGTCAAGGTATGGTCAAGGCAAGCAAATCTGTGTCTACTTTTGTTTGATGTAGTTTATACTGTGTAATGTTACTTTAGCTTGTCATATCCACAAGATCAACGTACCTTACAAATCCATTCAGCACAACCATTGAATTAAGCAGAATAAACTTGTTCTAAAATTTATTCTGAGGTAAAGATGCATATGTGGTAGAAAAAAATAACTGTTTATGTGTACTGTGCGCATGCACATTCATTTCATCCCATCTCATTCCAAGCTTTCCTGAAAAAATTGACAACTCTGGCCTAATACAAATTCCCCAAAGGTTCAAAAACCACGTTACGTTGGTACAGTATGTTTCCACTGGCCTGAGTCCTCCTCCACCATTGCACTTTCCCTGTATTACTTTTAAGAAAGAAGGTGCAGCTCACCTTGACCATTTAAAAAAAATACACATCAAATGGAAACTGCATCCACCAAAGGTCACCAGCAGAGGCGCTGTTTGCTGCTAATAGTTCATATCTTCCTAGGGTCTCATTCTATGGGCTTTATTCACCAAGGTTTTCAATATAAAACTCTCAGTTATTCAAATTAATTAGGTGAAATAATAGATTATTACATACAATTTCAAAATTAAAAATCCACTCTGGTGGCTCCAAAACCACGTCAAAAACCAAGGTGTTTTGCCCCAAATAGTATATTGTAGTTTTTTATACACAAAAAAACTTTCATTGCCTTAGAAATGCTTGGAAAGCGCTTTTATGTCTTTGACTTACTTAAGTATGTGTGGCTCTATGAATATTCTAATTAGCTCCACCCATAATCCCACATACCAGCAGCTGGAAGAAGACAAGGAATTGTACAAGGCTCCGAGAAGGCGATCTAAGTTGAAGAAGTACCATTGCAGGTGAACCCACAGAAGAGTTGCTGCCCAGCCCAGCATGGCAGCTGGAAGGCTGGTTACCCACTCACTGCAGATCGCCTTGCTGGGGGCCGGTGAGCAGTTCGCTTCGGTCCTGTGTGCCCGCTGGCCTGCTTGCCTCTGAGGCTCTCCCCGGCCTCCTTCCTTTGGAGCGCACCTCGCTTCAAGCTGCTCTGAGGTGAACTGTTTGCTGGCCCTGAGCGAGGCGATCCGCAGTGGGTAGCCAGAGATCGCTCCTTTGGGGGAAGAGGGAGGAGCTGAGGAGCGCTTAGTTCCTTTGGAGCGTTCTCCCCGGCTCACTCTGGGGAGAGGCAAGACAGCTGGCGGGGCGCACCAGTGGGTGCTCCCAGCAAGGCGAGGGGAGTCCTCCAGTCAGGCAGCAACTGCCTCTCCGCTCCACCAAGAATGATCCTTCCACAGGTCCACCTACAATGATACTTGCTCGGCCGTTGTACCACACACACCAGGGCCGTCTCTAGGATTGCCAACTGTCCCGGTTTAGATGGGACGTCCCGTTTATTGGGCTAAATATGTTTGTTCCGAGCGGGACGTGCATTGTCTATGTTCATCACTTGATATTCATGTGTGGCTGTTAATTGGTCTAATTTACAAGTGCCCCACATGGGTACCAGTAACGATAGCCTATCAGAGGAATTGTTTTGGCATGTGAAGTACGTGGCGATAATGCACCTGTAAGCTGGTTGCCAACCGCCAATCAAATCTAAAAGAAGAAGAAGAAGAAGACGTGACTATGCAAGCGCCAGTGAGAGGGTAAGAAATAATTAGCTTGGTCAAAATGTCCGGAAAAAAGTTTTGAAAGTGTCGCTCATAAAATTATTGAGAGGAAAAGAGCTTAGAGAAAACGAACTGCTCAAAAAAATCTGGAAGTGTAAAAGATTTTTCTGGAGCATTGAGTGGATGAGGCTGCTAATTACACACAGAGGAGACAGGTGGGTCGAAGAAAGGCCATGATTGCTTACAGTGCATCCGGAAAGCTTCACTTTTTCCACATTTTGTTATGTTACAACCTTATTCCAAAAGGGAAGTTTATTTCGGATAATACAGTACAGGTTAAAAGTTCTACACACAATACCCCATAATGGCAATGTAAAAAAAGTTTTTGAAATTTTTGTAAATTTATTAATTTATAATAATTTTTAATAATTAATTGTGCTTGTTTGAATCAGGAATACTTAACTGATGTAATTTTATGCAAAAGGCAGTATCTGTCGCAATGCCAAAAGTGAAATCTCAGTAAGATAAAATATCCTAAATCAAAGCTTTATGCTTTTTTTTTTTCTCTCACAAGATAATTTAGACAAGACAAGAATTTTTCTTTGTTGTGCAGTTTTCAGTAAGATTTTACTTGCTTTACAAAAGATTTTACTTGTTTTACACAATTTAATCTTACTTTGTTGTCAGATATTTTTTTTTTTTAATTTTAATTGGAATTATCTATTTCCGGAATTTTTTTGTTTATTTTTAGTAAAATTATCTGCCAACAGAGCAAGAAAATTTGACTTATCAAATTGTGTAAAACAAGTTAAAACTATAGGAAAGCATGTAAAATTTTCTTACACATAAACTGGACAGCAAGAATAAATATCCTGTCAAACAAAAAGACAAATAAACAGCCTTAACTTATTTCATTTTACTTATAATTGACTTTTTCCAGTGTAGTTGTGTTTTCTCACTCAAAGTTGCATTATTTCTCAAAGAGAAACAAAACCGAGGCTGTAGTGGCTCAGGAGGTAGAGAAGGTTGCCCAATAACTGGAGGACTGGCTGTTCAAATCCCACTTCTCCCACCTTGCTGTTGTTTACCTTCATGGTTCATGACACTGATGTATGAATGTGAATAAATGTTCGGTGGTGGTCAGAAAGGCCGTTGGCATGGATTGGCAGCCATGTTCCTGTCAGTCTGCCCCAGGGCAGCTGTGGCTACAGAGGTAGCTTACCACTATCACTGTCTGTTGAGTGAATGAATAATGGACTCATTGTAAAGTGTCTTTGGGTGTCATGAAAAGTGCTACATAAATGCAATCCATAATTAAAAACATAGCTATCGCACATTTTTAAACTGAGATTCTGTATTCTTTCCCCTCCTGAGGCGCCGGACAGTTTGCCAGAATCTCTTTGAGGCCGATCGAAAGTCTTGTTCCATGGCCTCACCGAACTCCTCCCATACCCGGGTTTTTGCTTCAGCAACCACCCGAGCTGCACTCCGCTTGGCCTGCCGGTACACCTCAGCTGCTTCGGGAGTCCCACAAGCCAACCAAGCTTGATAGGACTCCTTCTTCAGCTTAATGGCCCCCCCTCACCACTGGTGTCCACCACTTGGTTCGGGGGTTGCCACCACGAGATGCACCGACCACCTTGCGGCCGCAGCTCTGGGCCGCCGCTTCAACAACAGAGGTGGAGAACATGGCCCATTCAGACTCCATGTCTTCAGACTCCCTCGGAATGTGGTTGAAGTTCTTCCGGAGGTGGGAGTTGAAGACCTCCCGGACAGGGGCCTCAGCCAGACATTCCCAGCACACCCTCACTATACGTTTGGGTCTACCAGGTCTGAATGGCTTCCTCCCTTGCCATCGGATCCAACTCACCACCAGGTGGTGATCAGTTGACAGCTCTGCACCTCTCTTTACCCGGGTGTCCAAGACATACGGTCGCAGGTCTGATGACACGATAACAAAATCGATCATCGACCTGCGACCTAGGGTGTCCTGGTGCCAAATGCACATATGGACACCCTTATGCTTGAACATGGTGTTCGTTATGGACAAACTGTGGTTAGCACAGAAGTCCAACAACTGAACACCACTCGGGTTCAGATCGGGCAGGCCGTTCCTCCCAATCACCCCCCTCCAGGTTTCACTGTCGTTGCCCACGTGCACATTGAAGTCCCCCAGTAGGACAATGGAGTCTCCAAGAGGAGCACCCTCCAGCACCCCAGTCACAGACTCCAAAAAGGGTGGGTACTCTGAAACATCATTTGGTGCATAGGCACAAATGATGGTCAGGACCCGTTTCCCAACCCGGAGGCGCAGGGAAGCAACCCTTTCGTCCACCGGGGAAAACTCCAATATAGAGGCAGCAAGGTGGGGGGATACAAGAATATCCACCCCTGCTTGTCGCCTCTCGCCCGGGGCAACTCCAGAAAAGGCCAAGCTCCAGCCCCTCTCCAGGAGACTGGTTCCCGAACCGTCGCTGTGTGTTGAGGTGAGGCCAACTATATCTAGCCGGTATCTCTCAACTTCGTACACCAGCTCAGGCTCCTTCCCCACCAGATAGGTGACATTCCACGTACCAAAAGCCAGTTTAGAAAGTTTGGGATCAGTCCGCCAAGGTCTCCGCCTTTGACCGCCACCTAATCCACTTTTTTTTTTTTTTATTTATTTTTTTTTTTTTTTCTCTCGGCGCCACTCGAGTAGGCTGCCTTTTGCAACAGCGGCTCGATTCCGAGTCTTTTTCCCTTCCTCTCTCTTTTGATCCGTCTTTTTTTTTCACCCCACTTATATCACGGACACACAGATCGTCCTAAATGTCTCCTGAGCCGGTGGACGGAGCCACTGTCTATAGCAGGATACGATACAGCAGAGAACAGCTGCTAGCATTCAACCGCCACCCGGTCCCATTGGAAAACTCGACATACCGAGAGAACTGAGGCGAAAACGCCGCGGCTGCCGGGCTGGAGTAAGGCGGAGGACAAAAAATATAAGGTACAGACCCTCCCTTCCATCTGTTGTCATGGGAAATGTACGGTCGATACTGGGAAAGTTAGATGAGCTAGCGGCTATCTCCCGTTATGATAGCACATACCGGGAGTGCTCTCTCCTTTTGTTTACTGAGACGTGGCTAACTGAACTAGCAGCAGATGCTAACATTGAGCTGGAGGGTTTTCACATGATACGAGCTGACCGAACACCAGACAGTGGCAAGGCTAGGGGCGGTGGAGTGATCATGTATGTTAACAACAACTGGTGCAGACCGGGACATATCACTGTAAAACAACGACACTGCAGCAAAGACATTGAGTTGCTAGCTGTTAGCATGAGGCCTACATATCTCCCGAGAGAACACTCACACGTGATCTGCATTGTTGTTTATGCAAATCCGACGGCGAACGCTGGGACAGCACGTGACGTCATCCATTCAGTAACCAGCAGGCTGCAGACAGAACACCCAGATGCTCTTCTCCTCATCTCAGGCGATTTCAACCATTTTTCACTGTCTCCCATTCTACCCACGTTCACCCAGTATGTCACATGCCACACTAGAGACAATAAAACACTGGATTTATTCTACGCAAACACTAAGGAGGCGTACACCTCATCACAACTACCCCCACTCGGGAGATCGGATCACAACTTGGTTCATCTCCGGCCGGTTGTACAAACCCCTAGTGCACAGACAACCTCCGGCCATGCACACTGTGGAGTTATGGTCTGAGGAGACAATGGACACCCTAAAGGGCTGTTTTGAAGCCACCGCCTGGAAGCAGCTCTGCGATCCACATGGTGAGGGACATCGATGGCCTCATTCACACCTTCACGGGCTACCTCAGCTTCTGTGTGGACAAATCCGTTCCACCAAGACCATACGGCGTCACTCAAACAACAAACCCTGGATCAACCCTGAGATAAAAACACTTCTGAGAGAGAAGAAGAGGATCTTCAGGTCAGGGAACAGGGAGATGCTGAAGTCCGTACAGAGGGAGCTGAGGAGAAAGATCAGAGAAGGCAAGGACAGCTTCAGGAAGAAGATGGAGGACAAGCTGCAACAGAGCGACATCAGCGGGGTCTGGAGAAACCTCAAAAACCATCTCGGGGCTCCAGAATACCTCCCCCCAGGCCACAGGGGGCAGGGACGTGGGCGAACAACCTGAATCTGTTTTTCAATAGATTTGACCAACCGCCCTCCCCCCTGACTGCACAACAACCACTGCTGCCTCTAAAGAAATCAAGTCCTGCTGCCCACTCCCCACTCTACCAACACCCCCCCCACTCCCAACACACAGCCCCCCATCCTGACCCTGACCAGGACCCAGGTGAGGACGGAGCTGAGGAAGATCAAGGCGAGGAAGGCGCCGGGACCGGACGGCATCAGCGCAAAGCTCCTCAAGTCCTGTGCAGACCAGCTGTGTGGATTGTGACGTATATCTTCAACATGAGCCTGAAACTGGGGAGGGTACCACAGCTGTGGAAAACATCTTGTGTGGTACCTGTACCAAAAACTTCCCACCCCAAAGACCTGAACAGCTACAGACCGGTGGCCTTGACGTCCCACTTGATGAAGACCCTGGAGAGACTGCTCCTTGCTCACCTCCGCCCCCTGGTGGAACCAGCGATGGATCCACTCCAGTTCGCCTACCAGCATGGCATTGGGGTGGAGGATGCGGTGATCTTCCTCCTTCACCGTTCTCTGTCCCACCTGGAGAAGCCCGGGAATATGGTGAGGAATCATGTTCTTTGACTTCTCCAGTGCTTTCAAACACCATCCAAACCGATGATCCTGAAGGACAAGCTGCTGCGCGCAGGGGTGGACCAGCACCTGTCATCATGGATCCTGGACTACCTCACGAACCGGCCTCAGTTTGTGAGAACCCGGGACTGTGTGTCCGACACGATCATCAGTAGCACGGGGGCCCCCCAGGAACGGTGCTGGCTCCCTTCCTGTTCACTCTTTATACTGCGGACTTCTCACACAACACAACACACTGCCATCTACAGAAGTTCTCTGATGACTCTGCGATCGTTGGCCTCATCTCCAATGGAGATGAAGCTGAGTACAGAGGGCTTATCCAGGACTTCGTGGACTGGTTGCCATCGGAACTGCCTCCAGATCAACGCGAGGAAAACTAAGGAGCTGGTGGTGGACTGCCGCAGGCATGGGCAGCCCCTCACAGTACCAGTAAATATACAGGAACAGACATCGAGATGGTGACATCCTATAAGTACCTGGGTATTCAATCTGAACAATAAACTAGACTGGTCACACAATACTGATGCACTCTACAAGAAGGGACAGCGCAGGCTGTTCCTGCTGAGGAGACTCAGGTCTTTGGTGTACAAGGGGTCGCTGCTGAAGTCATTCTATGACACGGTGGTGGCATCAGCCATCCACTTTTGGAGTGGTCTGCTGGGCAGTGGCATTACTGCAGCCGATAGGAAGAGACTGAACAAACTGATTAAGAAAGCTAGCTCTGTCCTGGGCAGCGCCTTGATCCGATGGAGGAGATAGGAGAGAGAAGGACGGTGGCCTAAACTGTCATCTCTGCTGGAGTCCGAGTTCCACCCTATGCAGGGACATACTGAATGCACTGAGGAGCTCATTTAGCAGCAGACTACATCATCCCAGGTGCACAAACCGAGAGGTTTCGTAGGTCCTTCCTACCAACGGCTGTCAGACTGTACAACCTAAGCAGGGCTGCTGCCAGAGATAGCAAAAAGACGTAACAAACTAATAGTTTTTTGAATGCAAAAGATGCAATAGACTTACACAATGGTCCTCTCCGGCATACAACTAGGAACATACCGGTCGCTATGGAGGGTGAGAATATGTATGGGCACATAATCATACCATGTAGGATAACTAAGTAGACGGTTATGCTGTTTCATTCCATCTAGCAACAATGCTCTGCACTGTGTGTGTTTATATATTTGCATATTTATTCCATCTAGCTACAATGCTCCGTACTGTGGGTGTTTATATATTTATATATCTACATATTATTCCATCTAGCTACATTGCTCCGCACTGTGTGTGTTTATATACTTGCATATTTATCCACCTAGCTGCAATGCTCCGTACTGTGGGTGTTTATATATTTACATATTTATTCCATCTAGCTACAATGCTCTGCACTGTGTGTTCATATATCATATATTTATTCCATCCAGCTACAATGCTCTGCACTGTGTGTCTGTGTGTGTGTGTATATATATATATTTTATAGTAATACGTACATATGTTTATTAGCTGCTCTTGCTTGCTTGTTTTTTTTCTTGCCTTCTGATTGTTGCTCTGAGTGTTGCTATCCCTGTGCTGTTGCAATCCTGGAATTTCCCCGTTGTGGGACTAATAAAGGCTTATCTTATCTTATCTTATCTTATAGCACCGGACCCCCATGATCCCTCCTGCAGGTGGTGAGCCCACTGGAGGGCGGACCCACGTAACTCCTTCGGGCTGAGCCCGGCCGGGTCCCATGAGTGGAAACCCAACTATCAGACGCTAGCCTTCGAGCCCCTCCCCCAGGCCTGGCTCCAGGGTCGGGCCCCAGTAACCCCATACCGGGTGGGGTACACTGAATCCTTGATATTGAATTTATCATGAGAGTCTGTTGGATTGTTCTTAGTCTGGCCCTTCACCCAGGACCAATTTGTCTTGGGTGACCCTATCAGAGGCAAATTGCCCCAGACAACATAGCTCCTGGGATCACTGGGGCACGCAAACCCCCCCACCACGATAAGGTGACGATCATGTGTATGGTGCGGATGGGACACTGTTGACTTCGACTGGGGATATCGTCGGGCGGTGGAAGGAATACTTCGAGGATCTCCTCAATCCCACTGATACGCCTTCCACAGAGGAAGCAGGGTTTGGGGAACGAGGGGGATGACTCGCCTATCACAGGGGACTGAGGTCGCCAAGGTGGTTAAAAATCTCCTTGGTGGCGGGACCCGGGGGTAGGACGTCCGATTCGCCCTGAGTACCTCAAGGCCCTGGATGTTGTTGGGGCTGTCATGGTGACACACCTCTGCAACATTGCGTGGAGGTCAGGGGGCAGTGCCTTTGGCATGGCAAACTGGGGTGGTGCGTTCCTCTCTTCAAAAAAGGGGACCGGAGGGTGTGCTCCAACTTTAGAGGATCACCACTCCTCAGCCTCCTGGAAGGTCTATCCCAAGGTACTGGAGAGGAGAGTCCGGCCGTTGGTCGAACCTCGGATTCAGGAGGAGCAATGTGGTTTTCGTCCTGGCCGTGGCACATCGGACCAGCTCTTTACCCTCTCGAGAATTCTTGAGGGTTCGTGGGAGTTTGCCCAACCAGTTTACATGTGTTTTGTAGACTTGGAGAAGGCATTTGACCGCGTCCCTCGTGGTTTTTTGTGGGGGGTGCTTCGGGAGTATGGGGTATTGGGCTTGTTGTTACGAGCTATTCGGTCTCTGTACGACCGTTGTGAGAGTTTGGTTCGTATTGCCAACACTCGGTCGGAGTCATTCCCAGTGAGAGTTGGATTCCGCCAGGGCTGCCCTTTGTCACCGATCCTGTTCATAATTTTTATGGACAGGATTTCTAGGCGCAGCCAGGGAACGGAGGGTGTCATGCTTGGTGACCACAGGATCTCATCTCTGTTGTTTGCAGATGATGTTGTCCTGTTGGCTTCATCCAGCAATGACCTACAGCTCTTGCTGAGACGGTTTGCCGCTGAGTGTGAAGCGGCTGGGATGAGAATCAGCACCTCCAAGTCCGAGTCCATGGTCCTCAGCCGGAAAAAGGTGGATTGTCCTCTCTGGGTTGGGGACAGGCTCCTGCCCCAAGTGGAGGAGTTTAAGTATCTTGGGGTCTTGTTCACAAGTGAGGGGAAAATGGAGCGAGAGATTGACAGACGGATCGGAGCAGCATCTGTAGTGATGCGGACGTTGTACCGGTCTGTTGTGGTGAAGAGGGAGCTTAGTTCTAAAGCAAAGCTGTCGATTTACCAGTCAATCTACGTTCCTACTCTCACCTATGGTCACGAGCTTTGGGTAATGACCGAGAGAACAAGATTGCGGATACAAGCGGCTGAAATGAGCTTTCTCCGTAGGATTGCTGGACTCACCCTCAGAGATAGGGTGAGGAGCTCAGTCATCCGGGAGAGGCTCAGAGTAGAACCGCTGCTCCTCCACTTTGAAAGGAGTCAGTTGAGGTGGTATGGGCATCTGATTAGGATGCCTCCCGGACCGCCTCCACTTGAGGTGTTTCAGGCACGTCCCACTGGGAGGAGACCCCCGGGGCAGACCCAGGACTCGGTGGAGAGACTATGTCTCCCAGCTGGTCTGGGAACGCCTGGTATCCTCCCTGGAGAGCTGGAGCAGGTGGCTGGGGAGAGGGGGAAGTCTGGGCTTCTCTGCTTGAACTGCTGCCTCCGCGGACCCGGACCTCCGGGGAAAAAGCGGTAGAAGATGGATAGATGGATGGATTTGTATTCTGTAAAATCTGAAATTTCTATGTATTCAGTGTGGTATTTTTTTCCTTGTAGTATTAAACATGATCATTGAATATAGTATTTTTAAGGTATTATCAAGGTAAGAAAAAGAACAGTATTATGGACAATACTAATGTCCAAAACATTGTGTGCTGAGCAATAGTTAAAACCCTCTGTCCCTTATTTTGCTGTGAGGAAAGTTGGCAACCCTAGCTGTCCTCCTTCGGCATGCAGGCTGCAAACCCATGTCCTCTCCAGTATTTTAGCAGGGACAACCGAGGTTTTTTCAAAATAAAATTAATCATTGTGTCGTATTTTCATGTCTGTGGGTAAGGACATGTAATTTAAAAGAGGATTTCTCACGCACGCAGCCAAAAACACTGAACACATACGCTGGGCTGGAAAAGTTCATAGGGCTGAAAAGTTTGTGGTGGTCCAATTTGAGCAAATGTTATTTTTCAATGTAAATTGTCCTTAGGCAGGGACTGTGAGAGTGAATGGTTGTCTGTCTCTCTGTGTGGCCCTGTGATGGAGCTGGCAATCTGTCCAGGGTGTTCCTTGCCTCTCGCCCAAAGATGCTGGGATAGGCTCCAGCCCCCCACGACCCGAAAAGATTAAGCGGAAGAAGATGGATGGATGGATGTAGTTGCAGCACTTGGGGATCCCTGGGCCTTCGGTTGAAAACTAAACCACATTTGGGTCAACTTTGACCACTATGAACTTTTCAGCCTACGAACTTTTCTGCCCCGCCCCCCCTTCCTCTCGTATAGTATGCCATCTGTTTGATATTCCCTATATTAACAACAGGCAGCACGGACGTGGGGACGCACGCACGAGGTGACGTCATCACGCTGTACCTATATTAGGAGACTAGCAGCAGGAGACTGCCTCTTTGGCGCCCCGCCTCTAAATCAACCAGAGCCTGTATTAACTTGAGGTTAGCTTGTTTTGCTATCGACTGTAACATGTGTAGCTAACAGTGTCTGTAATAAAGTTATTGTTCAGTCATTCAGTACAGCTCCTGCCTCCGCTATCCTAATTCCAGAAATAACAATTGGCGACAAGGAGAAAACGTAATCTTCTGGAGGAAAACTAATCATTTTCTTGAAGATGGAAGCATGTCTGGCATCACCACTGCTGTTTTTCACGACCCCAGTTGAGCCACTCATTCCGTGGCCTCGTTGGTTCAAGTTGTTCTGCAGGTATGTGGAGGCTGTGAACCTGGGGAGCCACAGAAAGCTGAGGATGCGAGCAATTCTACTCTACAGCCTGGGTGCCTAGGGGCAGTGGATATTCAGGAATTTAGGACGGGCAGACATATATGAAGACTGCATCTTGCTGCTAGCCGGACAGTTCGCGGTACCTGAAAGTGTCTAGCAAAGAGGATTTGTTTCCATCAGTGCCAACAGCAGATGGGTGAGACGGCCCAACAGTACATTGCAGACCTCCGCTGTCTGGCAAGCGCATGTGAGTTTGGCTATTTGGAGGACGAAATGATGTGGGACTAGCTAGCGGAGCACACCAATAACCAGCAGCTGCAGGCAGTGTTGATCAGGGCGCCCGGCAACTTATCGTTGGCAAAGGTGGTGGAGCTGACACTCCAGCTGGAAGCCGCCGACAAGCTGGAATCACAACTAGGCGAGCCTCTGTGACGAGCCCCGTTAGTGCAAGCAGTTAAACCAGAAGAAGAGGAGCCCGGCCACGCTGCATCCTTCTCAGAGAACACCAACGTGAGTGCCGTGAAACATATTGCATGCGGTAACTGTGGTTCCCCGGCGCACCAAGGTAGGGCGCGTTCCTGTCCAGCCAGGAGGCAGCGATGCAGACGCTGCAGCAAATTCAATCACTTCGCCAAGGTGTGCCGATCATCATGACAGACATCAGACCAGTCACCCAGCCCAAAAAAGTCACCAATGACTGCCATCCGCGCTGTGAGTTCCAGACGGACAGCGTACATGTGGAGCACGGTGAGGCTGGACAACGTTGACTTGCTGTTGCTGCTTGACACCGCCGTTGTGAGGTCAGTCCTGAATTGGGTCACAGTTAAAAAATTCTTCCCCAACCATCCTATTGGGAAGAATACAGCAGAGCTGTATGGCTATGGGCACACATGCATCAGCCTCGTAGGAACCATAACACTGACGGTTTGCTACTGGTCAAGGTCCTCCCGGCATTCACCTTCCAGGTTGCCACACATGAAGACAACATCATGGGGTGCGACCTGTTTTATGAGTTGGGCTTTACCATTCACGATAACAAAGGACTCTCTGTTTGACTGCTGATGACGGGAGTGCAACACACCCGGACAAGGTTACAGCCGCTCCAAGCTTGACACCGCAGAGAGAACACAGCAAGGAGAGAGGGCACAAACCGGAGTCGCCTCCGATCCTCACCTGGCATGGGCCTCAAAGAGCCGCCATGGAGCCACAGGAGGGGACCATGGTGATCGACGACAACCTGGCGCGCGTCCTGTTGCCAGCGACACATCACCACGACCACAACCAGCGCCAGGAGAGAAGGGGCAGAAGCTGGACTCATCTCATATCCCCACCCAGCATCAGCCTCAGGGACCTTCGGCAGCACAGCAGGATGGAGAGTTTCTGGCTCAGCAGGCCTCAGCAGAACAATGCCAACCGAGGCCACGTCTGCCGCTGGTGTGAAAGTCACACCCCCACAGTAGCAACCAGCATCCGGGACAAGCGAGCAGCAGTGCTGAGTACAGCCAAACAGATTGCCGCTCACAGTGCTTGATTGGGTTCGGGTCCCCTGATCTGAATGCCTGGACCTGCAGATGCTCCAGTCATCGCCGATGAGAATCGCTGCGCAATTAGGACCAGCAACCTTCCAACTGGCCGATGGATCGAGATGGCATGCCAGCTGTCTGCAGAGGGTGAGAGCAGCCGCCCCGGAGCTGATCCAGCCAGTGTGGGACCCGGACTGTGTCTTTGCAGCAAAACACCCAGGTCCGCCGCATCCAGTGCCTCCAGGGCCACGCCCACCGTGTGCTCACCTTAGACCCTCTGAACAAAAAACACAACAGCAACTCTGTTTTGAAGTGTTTAGCAGAGCATGACTGGTTCACAGTAGCAGAATAATCCACTTGGTTGTGTAGGGTCAACCGATGATCCACCTGGTGGCCCAGGTTCTGGTTAAAAAAAAAAGTCACTGTTGTGAGCTTAAATGTCTGAAATGTTCATAATGTTTTGGGTTTTTCGGGGGGGGGGGGGTGTTAGATATTTCCCATATTAACAACAGGCAGCACAGATGTAGGGACGTATGCACAATGTGATGTCATCACGCCATGCCTATATTAGGAGACTAAGCCCCTTTTCCACTAGTACCTACTCAGCCCTACTTGCCTCGACGCTACTTGGTTTGTAGGGTTTTCCATTAGTACCTGGTACCTGGTACCAGGTACTTTTTTGGGACCTACTTCAATGAGGTTCCAACTGTTGTGTTGGGTCCTTTTATAAATAAAGACTGCTGCTTTGGGTGAACACGGAGCCTCCTTTATTGACTGGCTGCAACACATTAACACACGAACTCCGCCATATTAATATCCATCATGCAGTACTACTGACAACATCCGGTCTATGATTGCCCCCTAGTGGCTCCACACATGTAATGCCTAGATTACACCACATCCCCCTTACTGAAGCTAGGTTGACCCCTTTTAGCTGAAAAAACAAAATACATTCTTATATGAGATCGTTTCTGTTCCCTTTTGTCAACTAACTATGACAGCATAAATTTAACACATCACCACTTTTAACAAATCTATAACATTTCTTTTTTTTTCAACACTGTTGCCATGTAAGAACATATTATACAAAGGCCTCTTATTTTCTATTTAAAGAAGGCATTTTTAGAACTCAACTCTGCTTTCACAAATATTAACATGCAACTTCTACAGATCCAGTCTCTTTGGTTTAATCACTTCCCTACCAGACCTGGTTCGAAAAACACCTGGTGTTTCCTGTGCATTGGGCTCAGAAGCAGTTTCTGTAGGAGTGTCTTTTCCATTTGACTGGGTCCGTTGTGGTTCCATCTCAGTCTTTGGTATCGACATAGGCACAAGATGAGTGCGGTTCCTCCTGATTGTCCCTTGTGGTCCACTGACGACATAGGACCGTGGAGTTTTGTGGACAGATGTCACTGTGCCCTATGCTTTTGCATCTGTAATCCAAACAGAGTTTCCGGGTAACAGTTTGTCCAAATCTCTCGTTCTGTGTCTTTTGTTAAAACATTCTGTTTGCCTCATCCGTCTCTCCTTTTCCACGTGACGAATTTGTTGCAGATTTGGCACGCATTGCTGCAAGGAGGGTGGTATTTGCATTGGCAGGGTGGTACGAAGCCTACGCCCCATGAGAAGCTGTGCTGGGCTGTAGCCATTTGCCAACGCTGTGGTTCTGTAGGCTAACAGTGCTCGGTATGGATCACTGGCTTTCTTGATAAGATTTTTGACTGTTCTGACAGCTCTTTCTGCCTCACCGTTACTTTGGGGGTACCTGGGACTACTGGTCACGTGCTCAAAACAGTACTCCTTTGCAAAGTCTTCCATTTCCTGACTTGCGAACTGCGAGCCGTTATCTGTGATCAGTATCTCCGGTATTCTGTGACGTGCAAACATTGACTTTAAATGCACAATGACATTTGCAGAGCGAGTTGGGCTGAGCTGGGCAATCTCTATATACCTAGAGAAGTAGTCCACTAATAACAGGTAGTTTTTGCCTTGTAGTGTGAACAAATCAGCTCCCAACTTCTGCCATGGCCTTTCTGGTAAATCTGTGGGCATTAAAGGCTCTCTCACATTAACTCTTTCCTGTATGCACTGTCTACATTTGAGTACAACTTCACTGATCTAGTTGCTTAAACCTGGCCACCATACAGCCTGACGGGCGCGCTCTCTGCATTTAACCACCTCCTGGTGGCCCTCATGTATCTTGTCCAAAACTGCATTTCTCATGTTAGCGGGGATGACTAACCTCGTGCATCTCAGTAGTAGTCCGTTATGCACACTCAAAACGGCTCTCTCAGACCAGTAGTGCTTCACCGCTCCCTGTAGCTGGTTACGATCCGGGCCAGCCTTCTGTGCAGTATTGTCATGACTTGTGAACAGACGCTGTCGGACTGCAGCTGCTCTTAGGAGATCTGCAAGATATTTGCTGCTTGTAGGGAGTCCCTCTAGCACAGAGTCAACATAAAATGTTAGTGTCCTCCAATAAGATCTGTGTCTGTGTGAGTTACACTGTTTGTGAGCGGTAAGCTGAGAGCGTGTCGGCAGTGGTGAGGCTTTTTGCCAGAATGTGCTTTATAGTGTATGAGTAACACTCATTAGGCACATACGAATCTTGTATAAGCGTGGAAAGCGCATCCAAAGCTTGTCCTCGCCAGTAGACTCACTAGTGGCTTATGATGATCATTTTCTAGTTCAAAAGTGCAGACCCAGGATATAGTCATTGAATCTTTCGCAGGCCCACGTGACAGCCAAGCGCTTCTTTTTTCCAAGCTGGGCCGTAGCACTGCTCTGTAGGGTGTGTCAATGATCGGGAATTCGTAGCACTGGTGTGACCACACATTCTCTCCCTCTGTAGCATGACTGGGACCCCACAATCCGTTGAAGAGGCATCTGCAGAACTTTTTCTGTGGTTTGGTTTGGGTCATAGAGCTGCAGTACAGCAGCAGAGGACAGTTCTTGTTTGAGGTTACAAAAACACCATTTTGGTTGTTCATGCCCCCAGTACCACATGTTCTTTGTTGAAAGCAAGTCTCTCAATGGTTTGTCCTTTTCAGAAAGGTTCGGAATGAACTTCCCCAGCTGGTTCACCATTCCGAGGAAAGCTCCTGAGCTCACTCACGTTGCTTGGCTCTTTCATGTCCTGAACAGCTTGGGTTTTGTCTGATCTGGCCTCATTCCTCTGCTGAAACTATAAACCCATGAAATTTGATCGCTCTTTTGCCAAACCTACTTTTTGTACAGATTCAACCGTAACGCCCGGCTTTCTCCCCGCGCTCCAAGACAGCGTGCAGTCTTGCGTCGTGCTGCCTCCTAGGTGGATTCCCCAGACCAGGTTATCGTCCATTGTGACAGATGACTCCGTCCGAGACCCGCTGTAACCTCTGTCACCATCATGTTTTGGAAATGTTCAGGATGCACTGAAATACCTAATGGCAAAAGGTTGGATGTGGTAATCTGCCAAATGGCGTAATGATTGTGGTGAGAATGGCCGACATCTTTAGACAGTGGTATTTGCCAAAACCCCCATATTTGATCGAGCTTTGAAAAGTACTGAGCACCTGTGAGCATGCCTAGCGTTTGGTCCACAGACGGGAGGATGTATCTTTCGCGACACACTGACTCGTTTAAAGGTGTCATGTCCACACAGATACGCACCTTTTCTTTGTCCTTTTTGGGAGCTACAACCATGCCACAGCACCAATCTGTTGGCTGCTCCACGCGACTGATAACTCCCAACTTTTCCATCCTCTCGAGCTCTTCTTTCACTTTACCCATGAGCGGCAGTGGCACACGCCTTGGCACCTTGAGCGAAAAGGGCTTAGCATCAGGTTTCAGTTTAATTGTGTATGGCTTTTGAACAAGCCCAAGTCCATCGCATAACTTGGGGTACGCTTTTCTCACTGTCTCTTGGTCTATAGTGTCAACTCTGGCAATTAGTTTCAGTGTCACGGAAGCTGTTCTACTTAGTAGTGCCATGCGCAGATTTTTGACAACATAGATTTTCTCAGTAGCACTCTTGTCACCGTATGTAATAGTCTCTGTCATAGACCCCAACATGGTTAGTGCAGTTCCACCCGGTCCGTAGAGTGGTTTTTGTGCCTTTTCCAACTGTTCATTTTTCTTCTTGAAGGTTTCAAATGTTTGTTCAGAAACCGCTGTGACGTCCAATCCGGAATCTAACTTGAAAGTCACTTTATTTCCTCTCACATTTATGTCTGCCAGCCATGGATCCTCTCCTAGATCCACTTCACCCAGAAAAAGTCCGTCTGCATTGTCAGCGACCTCATTCACAGTTGGGTTAGACCTACAGACTCTACTTATAGTGTCCACGTTTTCTACAGTTATGATATTCCGCGTTTTTAGCTGGGCACTGTACTCCTGCATGTGCTGGTGCTTTGCCACACTTGGAACAAGCTTTACTGTCTTGTTTTGTCTGCTGAGGCCTTGAGGACTTAATCTGTTTTTGTTCCTTGATTATGAACTTGTTTGGCTTGGCTTTTCTGATGTGTACCGCATCCACGGCTGTTCTGTTAATGCTAGTTTCACCTCTTAGGTCAGTTTGTTGTCATTTTATTTCTTCAGATTGTCTTGCCATTGTTATACAGTGGGGTAAAAAAGTATTTAGTCAGCCACCAATTGTGCAAGTTCTCCCACTTAAAAGATGAGAGAGGTCTCCAATTTTCATCATAGGTATACCTCAACTATGAGAGACAAAATAAGAAAAAAAAAATCCAGAAAATCACATTGAAGGATTTTTAATGAATTAATTGGTAAATTCCTCGGTAAAATAAGTATTTGGTCAATAACAAAAGTTCATCTCAATACTTTGTTATATACCCTTTGTTGGCAATGACAGAGGTCAAACGTTTTCTGTAAGTTTTCACAAGGTTTTCACACACTGTTGCTGGTATTTTGGCCCATTCCTCCATGCAGATCTCCTCTAGAGCAATGATGTTTTGGGGCTGTCGCTGGGCAACACAGACTTTCAACTCCCTCCAAAGATTTTCTATGGGGTTGAGATCTGGAGACTGGCTAGGCCACTCCAGGACCTTGAAATGCTTCTTACGAAGCCATTCCTTCGTTGCCCAGGCGGTATGTTTGGGATCATTGTCATGCTGAAAGACCCAGCCACGTTTCATCTTCAATGCCCTTGCTGGTGGAAGAAGGTTTTCACTCAAAATCTCACGATACATGGGCCCATTCATTCTTTCCTTTACACGGATCAGTCGTCCTGGTCCCTTTGCAGAAAAACAGCCTCAAAGTATGATGTTTCCACCCCCATGCTTCACAGTAGGTATGGTGTTCTTTATCCTCCAAACACGACAAGTTGAGTTTTTACCAAAAAGTTCTATTTTGGTTTCATCTGACCATATGACATTCTCCCAATCCTCTTCTGGATCATCCAAATGCTCTCTAGCAAACTTCAGATGGGCCTGGACATGTACTGGCTTAAGCAGGGGGACACGTCTGGCACTGCAGGATTTGAGTCCCTGGCGGCGTAGTGTGTTTCTGATGTAGCCTTTGTTACTTTGGTCCCCAGCTCGCTGCAGGTCATTCTCTAGGTCCCCCCCCATGTGGTTCCATGGGATTTTTGCTCACCGTTCTCGTGATAATTTTGACCCCACGGGGTGAGATCTTGCAGTGGAGCCCACAGATCGAGGGAGCTTATCAGTGGTCTTGTAATGTCTAAACCATTTTCTAATAATTGCTCCCACAGTGGACATTCTATTCTTCACACATCAAGCTGCTTCCACCTATTGCAGATTCAGCCTCTCCCAGCCTGGTGCAGGTGGTTGTACAGTTTTGTTTCTGGTGTCCTCTGACAGCTCTTTGGTCCTTGGGCCATAGTGGTAGTTTGGAGTCTGACTGTTATGAGGTTGTGGACAGGTGTCTTAATACTGGTAACGAGTTCAAACAGGTGCCATTAATACAGGTAATGAGTGGAGGACAGAGGAGCCTCTTAAAGAAGAAGCTTACAGGTCTGTGAGAGCCCAGAAATCTTGCTTGTTTGTAGGTGGACCAAATACTATTTTACTGAGGAATTTACCAATTAATTCAATTAAAAATCCTTCAATGTGATTTTCTGGATTTTTTTTTCTCATTTTGTCTCTCATAGGTGAGGTATACCTATGATGAAAATTGGAGACCTCGCTCATCTTTTAAGTGGGGAGAACTTGCACAATTGGTGGCTGACTAAATACTTTTTTGCCCCACTGTAGCTTTAGCTAGGGTAAGATCTTTGTCAAGCTGCATTCTTTCTGACAGCGACGAATCTTTTAGACCCACTACAAGCCTGTCTCTCAAAAGGTCATCATAAAGTGCCACCGTACTCACAGTTTTCTGCCCATTGCGTTAGAGTGCTTGTTATGAACGAGTCTACTGGTTCTGCCGGCTTGTTTGCACTCGCTTGTTGAATTTTGCTCGTTCGTAAATCAACGTTCTTTCTGGGAACGAATGACTATCAAAGGCTGTTTTAACGGCATCGTACTGCTGGCTGCGCACACTCGTTAGCTCGAGCCCTCTTAGCACGTCGTCAGCCTCATCTCCCATGCAATAAACCAGCATTTTACTTGGTTCGCCTCAGATGAGTTATTCAGGTTACTTGCCAGTCTAAAACGCTCAAAACGTCTTATCCACTTTTCCCACTCTTGGGGTTTCGCAAAGTCGAAGGCTCCGGTGGTTTAATGGTGAAGGTTGCCGCTGGAGTAGGCCGCCATTACAGGACCAGTCGGCGCGGCTGCAGCCCCTTTGTGCTTCGTCTGGCATAGCCGCTAGCCGGTTGCAAAGCTGACTTTTCTCTCCTCAAAGCACACCAGCTTCTGACACCATGTTGTGTAGGGTCCCTTTTATAAAATAAAGATGCTGCTTTGGGTGAACACGGAGCCTCCTTTATTGACTGGCTGCAACACATTAACACACGAACTCCGCCATATTAATATCCATCATGCAGTACTACTGACAACATCCGGTCTATGATCGCCCCCTAGTGGCTCCACACATGTAATGCCTAGATTACACCACACCAACTGTGCTGAGTCGAGCTGAAAATGTGACGCTGTGGGGGCACAGTGTTGGACATCTCTACCCAGGGAACAATGGACCAAAAGAGGAGGTGTCACCAGGGGGTTTAGACGGGACAGTAAGGACTATGCGCCCCCCGGGGAGAGGAGTACCATGCCAGGCCGCTGGGAGAAGGGTGTCACGAGGTGGCGCCAGTGTTATGTCATGTTAATGTGCCACACAGGCTTTGTTCTAAACATAATGTGTTATGGTCGGAAGTTCCGGGCCGCTATGCATGGAAATAAAGATATAAAAGAGGGATGCACAGAGGCCCGGGATGCGCTTTTGCTGTACTGTTTTGTTGGAGAAAGAGTAAAGCCTTGTGTTATTCAGCTCGTGTCCTCGCCTGATCCTTTCTCCACACTGGTGACACCAAGACGTGCCATGGAGAGCGAGACGAGCACAGCCCCAGAGACGACCTGGAGAGGGAGCACCAACACCACGTGCGCTGTTTCAGTCAAGCTCCCGGACTTCTGGCTTCATGACCCGACAGCATGGTTTTTGCACATAGAAGCCCAGTTCGCATTCCGCGGGATAACAACAGATGACATTAGGTACTACTACGTGGTCGCTGCGCTGGATGCGCGCGCCATGCAACAGGTAGCAAGCCTGCTCCAGGAGCCCCCGGCCCAGGGGAAATACGAGGCGCTCAAGAGAATGCTTCTCCAGCACTATACCCCTTCAGAAGGCGAAAGGGCGGAGAGACTCCTAACATGTTCAGAGTTGGGGGACAGATCAGCCGTAGAGCTAATGGAGAGCATGTTGGCACTGACGGGTGGAAATGATGAGTCTTTCCTGTTCACCCACCTGTTCCTCAGGAATCTA
Source organism: Pholidichthys leucotaenia (assembly GCA_020510985.1). Classification (NCBI taxonomy): domain Eukaryota; kingdom Metazoa; phylum Chordata; class Actinopteri; order Cichliformes; family Pholidichthyidae; genus Pholidichthys; species Pholidichthys leucotaenia. The sequence continues at coordinate 315,527,365 of CM035838.1, read as the reverse complement.
CCGGCTGCAGCAAGGGCCATCCTGGCCAACTCAACGTTGCTGGTGATGAAGGACTACCGCGCACTGGTGCAGGAAGCAGATCACATCATTTTGACGACCCAGAAACACTCAACGTCAATGCAGCAACCACCGACGTCCAGGAGGGACTCCCAGTCGAGGTCGAGGAGCAGATTGTGGTAGCCGGAGCAGATGCCAGGAGAAGCAGGAACGGTTCGATCTGCTACCTATCCATTGCCATTTTGGTCAAACGCCCAGCGATGCATGCCGTCATGCCACTTTCAAGAAGTTGGGATAACAGCATGGCCCAGCAGTCAGTAGCAGCCTGCGACCAATGGTGACAGAAACAAGCTGCTGTATGTCACAGACACACATTCAGGGAGACGGTTTCTGGTGGACTCCGGCTCCCAGAAGAGCCTCATCCTGCCGGTCAACTCAGACAGGGTGGCAGGGGGCAGTGGTCCCGAGCTTACGGCCCGCCAGCGGATCCACCATCAGGACATTTGGTGAGCAGGACACTGACATATGCTTTCACAGGTACAACTTTCAGTGGAACTTTTGTGGTGGCGCATGCTCTGCACCCATTTTAGGCACAGATTTTTTATGTGCTTATGGGTTGTTAGCTTGATGATGTAATAGGAGATTAGTCGATTGCTGTCTCTTTTGCCTCCTCTGCCCTGTATAGCTCGGGGAGCTGGGTCGACAGCACTGGCTACGTTATATAGCTCTCCAGGGGGTAAGTACCAACAGCTACTTGCACAATTCCCGGAGCTCACGGTCCCAACGTTTTTGGCTACGAAAACGAAGCACGGGGTCGAACATTTCATAACTACCAAAGGGCGGCCGGTATTCGCGCAACCTCAGCGCGAATCCAGTAGATCTGGTCTGCGGTTACCACCAGGTACCAGTGCGCAAGGAAGACGTTCAAAATGGCTGCAAAAACTCCTTTCAGCCTTTTCAAGTTTTTACGCATTGCCGTTGGGTGTTAACAAGGCGCGGTGCAGACCTTCCAGAGGATGATGGCTGCAATGCTTCGAGACTTGTCCTTCGTTTTTTGTCTAATAGACGACATTCTGGTAGCCAGCGCATCTGAGGAGGAGCACATCGCCCATCTCAAGACAGTTTTCCAGAGGTTTGGAAGCACATGGGCTGATAGTTAGCCCGGCAAGTGCCAGTTCGCTGTGCAGTGATTGACTTTTTTGGGCCACGCATTTCGCCAGAGGGTGCGATCCCGTTACCGGACAAAGTGCATGCTGTGTCGGACTTTCCGCGCCTGCAGACAGTGAGGGCACTACAGGAGTTTTTGGGAATGGTTAATTTTTATAACCGTTTCCTTCCCCAGGCAGCCCAACTGATGCAGCCGTTGTATGCCACGCTTAAAAAAAAGAAGCCTGTGAAAGCCATCGACTGGATTCCTGAGCGAGTCCAGGTTTTCACTAACGCCAAAACAGCGCTTGTGGATGCCACGTTGTTTGCCCACCCGGATCCGTCTACACTGATTGTGCTCACGACGGATGCATCTGATGTTGCCATAGGGGCAGTGGTAGAGCAGTGCATCGCAGGTTCATGGCAGCCACTCGCGTTGTTTTAGCGGACATATGCAACAACGAACGCAAGTACAGCCACATTCGATAGAGAATTGCTGGTTCTCCACCTGGCAAAGTGCCATTTCCAGTTCTGGCTGGAGGGGCGCCAAGTTCACCGCAATCGTGGACCCACAAGCCGCTGACGCACACGATGTCCAAGACCTCGGAATTGTGGTCGCCCAGCAGCAACGGCATTTGGCCACAATTTCGAAGTTACTACCGACATTCAACACCATTGCGGTAAACTCAATGTCGTGGCTGATTGTCGCGTGCATTAATCGCCCCGGTCCACATGGGAATAAATTTCCCTGCCATGGTCGCAGAACAAGCCAGAGATGCAGACATTTGTGTGCTCCAGTCTGTGCCTACTGGGTTAAGTTTGGAGAACAGGGTGGTACAGGAAGGGTACCCTCCCTTGCTCTGCGATGTCTCCACCCGTCACCGCGCCCGGTGGGTTCCGAGATCTTGGCGCCGTTGCCTTTTTGAGTTGGTCCACTCCCTTTCGCATCCGGGAGTGCGCGCTTTGGTGAAGCTAGTGGGGGCAAAATTCATCTGGCCATCCTTGTGCAGGGACGTGAAAGACTGGGCTGCAGCTTGTGTCGTGTGCCAGCGGGCCAAAGGGCACAAGCACACTAGAGATCACCTCGAGCCTTTCCAAATCCCAGCCAGGAGGTTCGACCACGTCATGTGGATTTGGTGGGACCCCGATGCTGTCGCAAGGTTCACGCACCTTTTGACAGTTGTGGACCGCACCACGCGCTGGCCTGAAGAGGTCCCTCTGGCTTCTACCACATCCGCGGAAGTGGCGCGTGCTTTTTTGTCGGCTTGGGGGGATGTAGAGAGACGGTCTGCATTGACAGGCTGAAGCTGGCTTTTGTGTTGGCAGACGAGCAGGTGGTATTGGCTCAAGCTCCCTGGTGCGGACGCCCACCGTTGGTGGCTCCACAGGTTGGTGATTCCTCAGCAGGGACCGGCGCTGGCAAAGCTGATGTGTTTTCTCCCCCTCCGTTTTTCCCTCCACAGACTGACATGCCCTCCTGTACACCCCGCCAGCAGGGCAGTTTGACTGGATTGGCGACCCCCCGCTACAAGCGGCTGTGGGGGCCAGCTCAAGCCCAAAGGACGGGGGGGTTAAGGCCCATTCTGGGTGTTTGGGGGGGGGCTGTGTGGGGGCATGGTGTTGGGACTTTTCCACCCAGGGAACAATGGACCATAAGAGGAGGTGCTACACTGTGAGTTCATTAATAAACCTACATTCTACTGCACATCCTGCCTCGTTATTGGAGTACTGGTTATGGACTTAACATTTGGTGAAGAGGATATAAGTATGGATAAGGGTGTTTCCAGTATTCGGTCATTTTTGGAGCTCCCAGGTGAACCGCCAGTTCCCTGGGCAAGGTGGTATGTGGCATTCCAGAACTATTTGGTGGCCTTGAACCTCAGCGAATTGGAGAAATTACATGCACGAACGATTTTGGTCCATAATCTTGGCATGGAGGGACAACGAATTCTCAGCATACTGGGTGAGACTGATAGTTTTGAAGACGTGGTCGGGCTAATGGTGTGCTACTTTTGTGCTCTGGAAAACGTCATGGTCTGGAGGATTCAGTTCTGACAGTGCCGCCAGTGGACTGGAGAGTCAGTGCAGCGATACGTCGCAGACCTGCGTCAGCTGGCTGGGGGATGCCATTTGGAGCTTTGGAGGAAGAAATGGTCTGAGATCAGTTGGCGGAGCACACGCTATGCTCTGCGGCACGGTCAAGGATCCTCATGTACTCCGGTGAACTGACATTAGCCGCGGCAGTCAAAGTAGCTCAACAGTTCGAAGCAGCGGAAAAAAAGAAAAATAAACTGCCAAGGACCTAGGTGAGGGAACTATGTTGAGGCATACCGAACCACAATCGGCGGCGCAGGCTGCGGACCCGGATAGCGATAACAGCATGGATGATGGAGAAGAATACACTACCACTATAAAAATTAGGTCCGCTTCGGGATCGCCAAAGTGTTATGGCTGTGGGTCCACCAAGCACCGATATAAGGCAAGAGAGTGTCTGGCGAGGGGCAAACGCTGTGGCAAGTGTGTCATATTTGGGCTACGGAGGTAATATTAGCTGGCCGTTATGAGTTCATTGGAGTTGACGGCAAGATACAAGTTGGCAGTGATGTCCAATGTCCAACTCATGGCGACCGTCAGCAGGTCAAACATGATGGGCTGCGACCTGTTCTAGGGCCTGGGCTTCCCAATCACCAATGGCGTCGGAGAGGAGTGGTTGGGCTGTGGTTTGTGGGACCGACCGGTTCTGAGCGTGGAGGACGATGCGGTATGGGACAAGACTGGCCTTGTATTCTGGGAGATGACCAGGACCAATTCCATCCAGGGCCATTGCAGGAGGGTTCCGGTGCCAGAGTCCAAGTTACCCTGGACGTGGGAACTGGGCGACACAGTGGAACGCCCTTGATGGTAGATGGAACCGAGAAGATAGCTCCCTCTGCTTCCCGAGTTCGGCCTGGAGATACCGAGAAGCAAGGGGCTACAACGGCTTTGCCGGCATTCAAAATGAAAGAGAGCGGGGCAGGACCGGCTGGCATGGTGGACAGACGTGCCACACAGCAACACTGGAGGCCGAAACAGGCATCGTATGGGGTCGGTGGTGTGGTTCGACACAGAGAGGAAGCCCAGTCTAAACGTCGTGGACATTTGAAGCTGAGTCGAGCTCCCCTGCGGGTCGCTGACATGTTTCGGCTCAGGGAGGAGGCTCGGCTAAGGGGGGCATATGACAAGAGGAAACAACGAGATGACCAGGGGTGGCTGCAGGTGGTGGCTGTTCAGGAGGATGGCTATCTCCAGCTGTTCGATGACTCGTTGGAGACACCCCAATGAGCTGTGGCACATTAGCGATGAGAAGGAAGTGTCGAGACTCTGACGTGGCTCATCTCCAGAGGCGAAGAGACAAAGACGCTATGGGCGGGATCCGCCAGACAGGTCTGCGGGGGGTGGCTTCTCCATTGGGACTGTACGGTAGCAAGGGGGCGATGGGTTAAATTGCATGTTGTGTTATATATTGCCTAAGCTATGTAGTCAATATGTTCCTTATATTGAGTGCTATATGAGTTGCCCATGTACAAAAAAAAAATAAAAAAATAAACACAAGTAATGTTTAAAGTGTATGTGTGGTTTGCTCAGGTTATGGGTGTGGTTTTGTTGGGTGTGCCAATAGCACTGTGCGGACGTAAATATTGACTGTTTGTTTAATGGGAATTTCCTTGTTTGTGTTAATGTTCATGGGATTTTTTTTTTTTTTTTTAGGTATTTTAGGAACACGGCAGTTTCTTTTATTTTCATGGACTATATATGGACAAAGACGGCAGAATAATCCATCTAGCCATGTGAAGATGGGACAGTAGTCCACCTGTCCCCCTCTAGTTTTAGTTGTTTTGTGTGCATGGATAGGCCTAAATATTTTTGTTCATTGTTAGAGTGTGAATTGGGTGACAAATTTGGGAGGGCTTAATTGGTGTGTTTTGGACTTTTCTATGGGGGGGATGTGATGTATCAAATATGATACATTTGATGTGTGTGTGTAATATGGGTGGCGGCGGTATAAAAGGCGGATGCGAAAGAGGGACGGTCTCTTACTCAGGAAGGGGCATCATTTCATGAGTGGAACCCAATTAAGCTCACAAATGCGATTAATAAGTTACTTGGAGAAGTTTTAAATGCAAGAATCCTTCGTAGGGGTTCGTTATTAGTTACATGTAAAGACAGTGTTCAGCAAGGAAAAGCAGTCAGAGTCATTAAGATGGAGGGGAAAAATGTGCAGTGTTCAGTATTGGAAGGAAAGAAGGCAATGAGAGGAGTAATATTGGGCATTTCAACGGCTGTCTCAGCTGATGAAATAAAGAAAGTGGAGCAAAAGTGACAGAGGTACGAAGGTTGAAAATTAATAGAAATGGTGAAAAATGTGATAGTCTGTCGGTAATGTTAACATTTGATGAAACAAGACTGCCAAGTAAGGTGTATAGTGGCTACATGAGCTATGAAGTCAGACTTTACGTTCCACTTCCACTCAGATGTTTCAAATGTCAAAAGTTTGGACATGTTGCAGCTATATGCAAAGGTAGACAGTGATGTGCAAGATGTTCCGGTGAACATGAATATGGCAAGTGTGAAAGCGGAGCCAAATTAAAGTGCTGTAACTGCGGTGGTGAACATAGCGCTGCATATTGAGGTTGTGAAGCCAACAAAAGAGCAGCAGAAATTCAGCAGGTAAAAGTCTCCCAGGGATTAACATATGTGGAAGCTGCAAAAAAGGTGCCAGCTAAAAAAGTGGGAGTGGACTCTAACAGGGAAAATGTGCAGGCTTGCAGTGCATGCAGTAGAATTAAAAACGATACTCTGGTTATGAAGGAAAGCAATTTTGTCTTTTTTGTGGTATATGTGATAAACTGTACTGCGCAGACTTCCAAGAAAACAGAAAAAATAAAAATCATTGTGAAAGCAGCAGAAAAATATCTTGGCATTAAGGGGCTACATTGGGAAGCAGTCGAGGACTTGTTAAGTGGGGGCTCTCTAAGTGGGGTCTCTCAAAGTTCGCAGACTAGTGGGTCATAATGGTAATCACAGTTTTGCACTGGAATGCCAGAAGTCTAATATCAAATGGGCAAGAATTCAAAAAGTTTACATTTGATACGCAAGACAAACCCCAGGTAATCTGTATACAGGAAACATGGCTAAAACCTCAGTTGGATTTTGTCATTCAAGGATACACATCAATAAGGAACGACAGGGAAACTGGTAGAGGAGGTGTAGCAACCTTTGTGCGTAATGGAACAAATTACAAAATAATGGAAACAGGGAAAGAACATGAATCAATAATGGTAAAAATATGGGCAGTAAAAGATGAAGTTACAATTTTTAATTACTGTAATTCATGTAACAGATTGACAGTTGACACTTTGAACACTGTACATGGACAAGCTCAGGGTAAGGTGGTTTGGTGTGGGGATTTTAATGCACATAATACACTGTGGGGTAGTGGGAATATTGATAAAAATGGCACAGTAACTGAGGATTTTTAGAGGACAGGGATTTAATATGCATGAATGATGGGAAAGGTACTAGATTTAGCAGTAATCTAGTCACAGAAAATGTGTTAGATCTAACTTTGGTTTCAAATACGATTGCAAGATTCACATCTTGGGAGGTGTTGTCGGTCAGCTAATGGGAGTGATCATTACCCAATAAGAGTTAAAATTGGTCTAGAAGCTGGAGGAGAAGTGATGCAATCTAGCACAAGATGGAAACTGGGTAAAGCAGATTGGGATAAATTTAAATATCTGTGTAAGACTAGATGTGAGCGGCTAAACAGTGAGGACATTCTTGATGGGGAGGAATTTAGTTAAAGTGTCAGTGCGATTATAATTGAGTCTGCAAATCAAACAATACCAAAAAGTACAGGTTATAGACAATGAAAGAATCTTCCTTGGTGGGATGATAATTGTAATAAAGCTATTAAAAATAGTAATAGGGAATTCAGACAAGTGCGAAAGCGTCATACTTTGGAAGCAGTGATTGAGTACAAACGGTGTCAGGCAATCGTCCGGAAAACAAAACAGCTAAGCGTTTATTTTGGAGACAGTATTGTAATACTATAGGAAGAGAAACACAGCTACTGTCAACGATGGCTCTCACGAGCCATCAATGAGACGCCGAAAGCCAGCTGATGAGTTTGCATCATTTATTAATAAAGGATAAATGACAAAATAATGAGCCACGAGGGGCAAAAAACACACCTAAGGCTATGACTAAACACAGGATACAGAGCCTCAGGGAAAACACTTACTTTGACGGATGATAGACGAAGGGATGTTTGACGAGGAAAAGTTTGACGAGGTCGCAGAGTAAACCGAGCTGCTCCCTAAAATAGGGCTAACAGATTAATCAGCTGATGAGAACGTCATCAACTGATTGGATTCCAGCCGTCCCTGCGGAGCTCGGCTCTGATAGCCGGAAGCCCCGCCGAGACGCTGTCACAATAAAAGCCCGGAGGCCATATGATGCGCCTGAGGAGAGAATGGGGAACTACCGGACAACCCGAGCGTGGACAGAGTCAGCGCTCGGACCATGACAGTTGCCCCCGTTCATGAGGCGAATTCCAGGCGCAGTATAACATCGAAGCCCCCCACCCACCCACCCACCCAGAAGGTCAACAGGACTGCTCCAGGGAGGGAGGAGGGGGAAAGGCCAGGAGGGCAAGAATCAAACCTCATCATAGAGAGAGAAAAAAAAAAAAAACAGGCTACAACGATCAGAACAGCGTAGGGAATACAGGGGCCAAAAAATACAGGCACATACACTGCACTCAAAGAAAACCTATGAGGAGAAGACAGAGAAAAAACTCAAATTGCTACAAACAGAACACCGTAATCAGTCCCATAGAGCCACAGAAAAAAAAAAAAACACATCTTCACAATCCACAGAGAAAACAGGAAACCCAAGTACAGGCACAAAAATGCAGCATACCGCATAATACGAGGGAGAAGAAAAAACTCATGCTACAGAGCAGCGATAAATACAATTCAAAATAGTCCAGATAATGGGCATAGGCAACAAGGAAACAACCCTCAGACTATGGAGGAGAGGAGAGAAAAAAAAAAAACACGTGCTAAAGAGCAGTGAAATACACAGTTCACTTACAAAACACCAGCGCATCCCTAAAATTACAGAAGAGCAGACAGAGAAAAAAAAACAAACAAACAGGGATGACAGCAGGCAGAGTACAATAGCACAAAAGCAACCAGTTCAGGGGGTCTCCCTGCATCTAGCGTCCAGATCACTGGCAGGGAAAAAAGGAAAAGTTCGGCCGGCCTACCCCAGTCCCAGGCCAGGAAAAACAGTACCTCTGGTGGCCGGACCAGATCGCCGAACAGAAAGTTAAGTTTGTCGGGTGGCCGACCCAGAACTCCAAATGGGTGAAGCAATCTCCCAGGCGGCCGACCCGCGTCATTCAGCCCCCAGGACCGCAGGGGAGAACTCAGAGACGGCCTCCCTGTTGAGAGGAATAGCGAGGGAGAGCCGAGCCGATAACGGGGAATCCCAGCGGCCCCCGATGGAAGGGAAAAGGGAACGGGGGAAGGGAAAGGGACCAGTCCGGCGTTGATCAGCGAAGGGTCTGTAGCTCCCTCTCCAAACCCCACACGGACTGGTGCTGCGCTTCTGTTGGATCCCAAGCGGGACCATGCAGCACCCACAACGGACCCCGATTGGGCCGGAACCACACCCACGACGGACTCCAACTGGGTCAAAGCTGCACCCACGACGGACCCCGACTGGGCTGGAACCACACCCTCGACGGACCCTGATTGGGTCAGAGCTGCACCCACGACGGACCCCAACTGGGCCGGCGCAGCACCAGGGATGGCCTCCAAACCCGAACCCGGAACCTCCAGAACAGCGACCGGAATCGACTCCACACCAGTGACCCTGGGAGAAGGCTCAGGAGAAGAAAGAGAACCGGGATCAGGATCACCGGCAGCGACAGAGCCCAGCGAGACAAGCTCGGATGTAGGTGGACGGCTGTTCCCGGCTCGTCTCCCCGAGAGACAGGGAAAAATGCTCCAGAATAGACAGGAGAAAGACAAAATAGAGCACTTGCCTGATCTTGAGTTCTGCCGCCGTCCAGGACTTCGGCAATCCAGGTTCAGCAGGGAGAAGGTCCTCCTCTGGTTCCCACTCGGCTATGGCGGACTCCACAACCGGCATGATGGTGTCCACAGTCCAGGGACTCTCATTAGACTCTCATTAGTCCTCGAGGGTGTATCGAGGACTAATGAGAGTGACTCTAGACTATGGATGTGTTGCGTTCATGTCGGCTGCTGATTGTCACCTGAACCAACTGGACATAGAGCAGACAAAGGCTCTTAGGATATGTTGTAGTGCATTTAAAACTTCTCCAGTATCAGCGATCCAAGTAGAGACGGGTGAAATGCCCTTAAGATTAAGAAGAACCAAATTAATGCTGGCATACAACAGACATACACAAAATGGTCCCCTCCAGTATACAACTAGGACAATATCAATCGCTACGGAGGGTGACAATATGTATGGGTACATATTCATACTATGTGGAGTAACTAAATAGACGGTTATGCTGTTTATTCCATCTAGCTACAATGCTCCGCACTGTGTATATATAGTTATACACAGTGTATTTTTACTACATCATCCCAGGTGCACAACCGAGAGGTTTCGCAGGTCCTTCCTACCAACGGCTGTCAGACTGTACAACCTAAGCAGGGCTGCTCGCAGAGATAGCAAAAAGACGTAACAAACTAATAGTTTTTTGAATGCAAAAGATGCAATAGACTTACACAATGGTCCCCTCCGGCATACAACTAGGAAAATACCGGTCGCTATGGAGAGTGAGAATATGTATGGGCACATAATCATACCATGTAGGATAACTAAGTAGACGGTTGTGCTGTTTCATCCCATCTAGCAACAATGCTCTGCACTGTGTGTGTTTATATATTTACATATTTATTCCATCTAGCTACAATGCTCCGCACTGGGTGTGTTTATGTTTATATATCTATATATTTATTCCATCTAGCTACAATGCTCCGCAACTGTGTGTTTATATATCTACATATTATTCCATCTAGCTACATTGCTCCGCACTGTGTGTTTACATATTCATATATTTATTCCATCCAGCTACAATGCTCTGCACTGTGTGTCTGTGTGTGTGTATATATATATTTTATAGTAATATGTACATATGTATATTAGCTGCTCTTGCTTGCTTGTTTTTTTTTTTTCTTGCCTTCTGATTGTTGCTCTGAGTGTTGCTATCCCTGTGCTGTTGCAATCCTGGAATTTCCCCGTTGTGGGACTAACAAAGGCTTATCTTATCTTATCTTATCTTATATATTTATGTGTACATATGTATATTCAATGCTCTTATTTTCTTATCTTCTAAATTATTGCTCTGAGTGTTGCTATTCCTGTGCTATTGCAATCCTAGAATTTCCCCATTGTGGGACTAATAAAGGCTTATCTTATCTTATACTGGATCAACTTGAAGGGGCATAAGAGGTCACATCCTGCAAAAGCTATTTCTAATGATTGCTGGGAACACAATGAGTCCAACATTAGTAGCTTTGGATGGATAAGTGATTGCTTATCACTTATTGAAATTGCCCATTGCTGAGCAGGCAGGATTAAAACACATGGATTTTAGCCCAACGGTCCTGTGGTCTGTTATTCCTCCATGGCTGTTTAAGATGCCACTGGTAGATTTTGAAATGCAACAACTTAGGAGGCAACATAAGCGATCAGCAACAGATTATATAGTGCATAAATATATTGAACAGAACTTCAAAAACATGCTGATAGCATTTACTGATGGTTCCAAGGACCCTACAACTGGTTGTAGTGGAGCTGCGGTATACATTCCTCAGTATAAAATATCTATCAATAAAAGAACCAGTAATCACTTATCAGTATACACAGTTGAGCTAGTTGCCATTATATTAGCTCTACAGTGGTTGGAGATAAATTATAGGAACTAGTGCATACCCGTGCATGCCTGTAGAAACTAAGTACCGGTATAAGCAAGTATTTCTGCATGCCCGTAGAAAGCAGGTGTAAGCAAGCATTTTTGCATGCCTGTAGAAAGTTAATGTTACCATGGCAACAGTAACCATGGTGATGCCTGCCTTTGATCTTTTACGCAATCACTCGTTCAGTGATGCCTGCCTTTGATCTTTGATGATGTGTATCTGGCAACAGTAACCATGGTAAAACCTGCCTTCGATCTTTGACGTCACCACTAGTTCAGTGATGCCTGCCTTTGATCTTTGATGTCACCATTCTTCCAGTGATGCCTGCCTTTGATCTTTGATGATGTCACAGTGAGTCCTATGATCTTTGATGATGTCATAGCTAGTCCTATGATCGTGACACAGACACAGACACAGACACACACACTCATGCACACATGACGGTATCTCGAGTCCTATGACGGCTAGGATCACCAAAGGGCAGAAGGCCATCCTATGATGTGCTCTGCCGTCATATAGACGTCATATAGACAGTCCTATGACGCCTATTTGTCTGTGCCGGCATATAGACAGTCCTATGATGCCTATCTGGCCGTCCTATGATGTACTCTGCCGTCATGTAGACGTCATATAGACAGTCCTATGATACCCATCTGTCTATGTGCCGTCATATAGACATCATATCTTTATGACGGCATTGTGTGAGTCCTATGATGCCTATCTGTCTATGTGCTGTCATATAGACAGTCCTATGATGCCTATCTGTCCGTATGACCGGCATCGCGAGTCCTGTGATGCCTATCTGTCTATGTGCCATCACATAGACAAACCTATGATGCCTATCTGTCTATGCGCCATCATATAGACATCATATCTTCATGATGGCATCGCGCATATCTTTATGACGGTATCATGAGTCCTATGATGCCTGAGATCATATATAGACAGTCCTATGATGCCTATCTGTCTGACTGGCATCACGAGTCCTATGATGCCTATCTACAGTGGGGCAAAAAAGTATTTAGTCAGCCACCAATTGTGCAAGTTCTCCCACTTAAAAGATGAGAGAGGTCTCCAATTTTCATCATAGGCATAGCTCAACTATGAGAGACAAAATGAGAAAAAAAAAATCCAGAAAATCACATTGAAGGATTTTTAATGAATTAATTGGTAAATTCCTCAGTAAAATAAATATTTCATCACCTACAAACAAGCAAGATTTCTGGCTCTCACAGACAAAAAGACACCTGTCCACAACCTCAGACAGTCAGACTCCAAACTCCACTATGGCCAAGACCAAAGAGCTGTCAGAGGACACCAGAAACAAAATTGTAGACCTGCACCAGGCTGGGAAGACTGAATCTGCAATAGGTAAGCAGCTTGGTGTGAAGAAATCAACTGTGGGAGCAATTATTAGAAAATGGAAGACATACAAGACCACTGATAATCTCCCTCAATCTGGGGCTCCACGCAAGATCTCACCCCGTGGGGTCAAAATTATCACGAGAATGGTAAGCAAAAATCCCAGAACCACATGGGGGGGGACCTAGTGAATGACCTGCAGAGAGCTGGGACCAAAGTAACAAAGGCTACATCAGAAACACACTACGCCGCCAGGGACTCAAATCCTGCAGTGCCAGAAGTGTCCCCCTGCTTAAGCCAGTACGTGTCCAGGCCCATCTGAAGTTTGCTAGAGAGCATTTGGATGATCCAGAAGAGGATTGGGAGAATGTCATATGGTCAGATGAAACCAAAATAGAACTTGTTGGTAAAAACTCAACTTGTCGTGTTTGGAGGAGAAAGAACACCATACTTACTGTGAAGCATGGGGGTGGAAACATTATACTTTGGGGCTGTTTTTCTGCAAAGGGACCAGGACGACTGATCCGTGTAAAGGAAAGAATGAATGGGGGCCATGTATCGTGAGATTCTGAGTGAAAACCTCCTTCCACCAGCAAGGGCATTGAAGATGAAACGTAGCTGGGTCTTTCAGCATGACAATGATCCCAAACACACCACCCGGGCAACGAAGGAGTGGCTTCGTAAGAAGCATTTCAAGGTCCTGGAGTGGCCTAGCCAGTCTCCAGATCTCAACCCCATAGAAAATCTTTGGAGGGAGTTGAAAGTCTGTGTTGCCCAGCGACAGCCCCAAAACATCACTGCTCTAGAGGAGATCTGCATGGAGGAATGGGCCAAAATACCAGCAACAGTGTGTGAAAACCTTGTGAAAACTTACAGAAAACATTTGACCTCTGTCATTGCCAACAAAGGGTATATAACAAAGTATTGAGATGAACTTTTGTTATTGACCAAATACTTATTTTACCGAGGAATTTACCAATTAATTCATTAAAAATCCTTCAATGTGACTTTCTGGATTTTTTTTTTTCTTATTTTGTCTCTCATAGTTGAGGTATACCTATGATGAAAATTGGAGACCTCTCTCATCTTTTTAAGTGAGAGAGCTCTCACAATTGGTGGCTGACTAAATACTTTTTTACCCCACTGTATGTGCCGTCATATAGACAGTCCTATGATGCCTATCTGTCTATGTGCTATCATATAGACATCATATCTTTATGACGGCATTGCGAATATCTTTGACGGTACAGTGATCCCTCACTTATCGCGGTTAATGGGTTCCAGAACCGACCGCGAAAAGTGAAAAACCGCGAAGCAGCGTCACCCCTAATGACGTCACCCATAAATAATACGTACGTTCATTCTCTCACTCTCTCTCTCATATGATACGTGTGTGTGTGTGTAAGTGTACATACATACGTAGATGTAAATAAAGTGTACATAAATATGTTTTTAGAACTCTTTTATTCTTATAACAAGATACGTAACTCAAGATGAAGATGATTTACTGCACAGGTTAATGAGAGCTTTACTGCTCCTCAGGTGACGCCTCATCGTCAGGTGCTAGAGGCGCAGCATCGTCGAGGGCAGCTTCCGATAGAGCTGGAGAAGCTGCAGGAGGCGGCATAGTGGCTCGACGGGAAGACTATTTCACACAAAAAGGCACAAGGGAACAGCGAAAAGTTCCACGCGGCGAGACTAAGCAACACGAGCGATAAAGAACAATGAATGCGGTCTTCCTCCGCTGGGTATGGGCGCTCGGCAGGGAGAGAAGCTGGGTAAAACGTCTCGGCCAATCAGCTTGCGAGATTCCCGAGCCGAGCCAACACGAGAACAGCGAACAGAGAGGTGGATTTTGAGTTGTGCGGGCTCTCCATGTTGATACCTGATGTTCTTATGTAGTCTCCCTGCCTTCTGCTAGCGCCCGCCCATTTTTTCTCAATTTTGAATTTTTGATGAATATTTTTGAAAAATCCGCGATGCACTGAGGGCGCGAAAGGTGAGCGCGAGGGATCACTGTATTGCGAGTCCTATGATACCTGAGATCATAGGACGGCTTACCTATCTGTCTATGACCGGCATCGCGAGTCTTATGATGCCTATCTGTCTATGTGCTGTCATATACAGTCCTATGATACCTGTCTGTCTATGTGTCTATGTGAAATAACTATACCATTGCCTCTTGGAAAAGGTGGAGGGAAAGCAGTAATTAAGAAAAAAGGAACTGAGCTGTGGCAAAAAAAGATGGGATGAAGATCATAAAGGCAGATTGTATTACAAAACACAAAAAAAATCTATTGCAATAAAGAATTTCATAACATCCAAAACGAGGGAAGACATCATTATGGTAAGAAGACTCTTCTTCTTCTTCTTCTTCTTCTTCTTCTTCTTCTCTCGGTTACTGGCGGATAGCAAACAACTGAAAGGTGCATACCGCCACCTACTGTACAAGAGTGTGTAACATTATGTCATCTGAGCCCAACCCCTAAATTCTCTGACTTAATCCTGTGTTATTTAAACAAGACAAAAGAGCCCTTCTCGTGATTCTTATTGCCTCTCCATCTCCGTCTGTTCCCAGAATCCCAGTTAAATCCAATTCCCTACTGGCCTCTAGAACTTCATTTTCCATTATCTGTCTTTCATTTCCATATTTGCGACAGTGTAATAAGATGTGCTCAACATTTTCTTTTACTCCACATTCTCTACATTTGTCACTTTCGCTTTTCCTGGTGAATAAAGTGTTGTTTAAACCTGTGTCATCTAGTCTGAGTCTTACCATAGGGAATGGGATTTAAATGAAGTTCAAGGGGCCGGTAGGGAATGGGATTTAACTGGGATTCTGGGAACAGACGGAGATGGAGAGGCAATAAGAATCACGAGAAGGGCTCTTTTGTCTTGTTTAAATAACACAGGATTAAGTCATAGAATTTAGGGGTCGGGCTCAGATGACATAATGTTACACACTCTTGTACAGTAGGCGGCGGTATGCACCTTTCAGTTGTTTGCTATCCGCCAGTAACAAAGAGAAGAAGAAGAAGAAAAAGAAGTCGTCGTCTTACCGTAATGATGTCTTCCCTCCATTTGGTTGTTATGAAATTCTTTACTGCAATAGATTTTTGTATTTTGTAATACAATCTACCTTTATGATCTTCATCCCATCTTTTTTTGCCATAGCTCAGTTCCTTTTTTCTTAATTACCGTACTGTTTTCCCTCCACCTTTTCCAAGAGGCAATGGTATAGTTATTTCTTTTCCAAGAGCACTTTTTGCTAATTTGTCTGCACAGTCATTCTCTCTCAACCCTTCATGTGGAGGAACCCAAAAAAACTGAACTTCTCCACCACCCCTGTGTACCCTAAATAAACTGTGATATAGCTCAATCACCAAGTCATCCCTTGTAGATTTTAGTGTCTGTATGGTTTTTAGCGCTTCAAGCGAGTCCGTGCACACCACCACCCGGTCCGGTCTGACCTCCTCCACCCACTGCAAAGCAATAATTATTGCCACCATCTCTGCTGTAAACATGGATGTATTGTTGGAGGGTCTTTTTGCGATGGTCACTTTAAATTCTGGGATTTATACTCCAACTCCAACAGAGCCCTCTTTATTGTTTGAACCGTCAGTATAGAGCTGTAAGTGTCATGGTTCGAGCGCCGATCCCGTCCGTGCTCGAGCCATGCACTATCTTCGCCCATTTGACGGCTGTTTGCCCCTTTTGGCTCCCCGAGCCTTTATTGTGACAGTGCTCAGAGGGGTTTCCGGCTGTCAGATTTGACAGCTGAGCCACATTTCCTCTCATCAGCAGCTCTCCACTCAAGAGGGCAGCTGAGAACGGAAAGACGTGACGGTCTCGTCAAAAATCTTCCCATTGTCTGATGTATCGAGCATCCCTCGGCTCAGACATTGACTACTCGTCTTTTACGTTCGTAAGTTTACTCCATTGTGAACCTGTTCTCATTGTAGTGTGTTTTAGCCCCCCGTGGCTTGTTATTTTGTGTTCCTTTTCTGTTCTTTAATAAAACTGCAAACTCACCGGTGATTTGTGGCATCTTATGATGGCTGGTGAGGGCCATCCATGACAGTAGACTGCTGCCAAACTGAGACGCCTGTCGCCGTGAGTTTGCCGTGGTTTGGAGTTTTTCCCCTTCGCTTGGGCTTGTGAACAGGATGTCCGCCCTCGAGCGTGGGTTTTGCCCAGAGTGGTTTGAAGAGATCGACGGCTATCTGGCTAAGGCCCATTGTCTCATGCCCACTCCAGCGGCAGGCGACTACTTGTTCCTCGCCCAGAGGGCCTTATTGAGATACCACCTCACCTCCTTTCCAGAAGGAAAGGAGAGGGTAACATGGATTGTGGCACAGCATGCGTTAATGATAGAGACGGCCCAGGAACCGTCTCCTTCTCCCTCGAGTACGGCATCCCCGACGAGAGTGGAGATCCATAGACTGGAGGGAAATCCCGGCAGGAGGCCGACGGAGAGTCATCCCCGCTCCACATTTTGGAATTCAGGTCCTGTCGCCCGTCCAGCCCCGGCGCCATGTGTTCCTGGTCCCCTCGCCTCACCATCAGCCATTAAGCATCGTCGCCGTGTCACAACCAGGCCCCAGCAAGAATCCCGTCTGGATCCAGCTCCGGGTCGTCGGAGAAACCCAGCCTCCCAGTCAGCTGCACCTCCCACGTCACGACAGGAGGGAATCCCCACAGTCGCCTCCCCCGGGCCATCTGTCTCAGCTGTTCCGTCAGCTCCTTGTGCCCGGACTGCTTCGGCTGTCGCCCCCTCCTCCTCGACGTCATCTCCGGCTGCTGCGAGTGCTGTGGGTCATGCTTCGGCGAGGCCCGTCTGCAGTCCACCACAAGTGGCTCTTCCTCGTCTTCCCGAGGGGCCTGCTGTCACCATCCGGAGGGGAGAGAGAAGAACTCCACCCACTGCAGCAGGCACCATCTATTCTCCGGGAAACAGGGAAGTGTATGTTCATTCTTCTTCTCATAGTTGTGATTTGCCTTGTCTGACTCCTGGGGGTGGAGTTCGGGGTTCGCAGTCCCCTGAGCTCCTACCACCTGCTGTTGCGTCTGTCATTAAACCTGCTGCCTCTGTGTCTCCCTCCGCTGAGCGGTCCACGACGCCAGGCCTACGTCACCGGATGAGGAGGGGGCCTGCGGTTCTGGAGAGCCTGGTTCCAGCCCCGCAGCCACGTCATGGGCAGAGGAGGAGAGCGGACTGCAGCGTGGAGCCTGCGCCGACGATGAAGCATCCCCGGGTCTCCACAGATGAGTGGTCCAGTCCAGCGGGTCGAGGGTCCCCTGCCACCACGCCGTGTGGGTCGTCGTGTGGACGTCAGCGTCAGAGGGTCCTCAGGCTGCGGGAACCATCATGGCGGCTGCGGAACCCGCTGTAGCCGAGTGGGAGCCAGACGACGACCTTCTTCGTCCTGAGCCTGGATCATCGAAGTCCTGGACGGCGACAGAACTCGAGTGCAGGCAAGTGCTCTACTTTGTTTTCCTTCTTTCTATTGCGGAGTATTTTTGCCCGTCTCTCCGGGAGACAAGCCAGGGGCAGCTGTCCGCTGCACCCAAGCTCATCTCGCTGGGCTCTGTCGCTACCGGGGATTCTGATCCCGGTTCTTTTCCTCTTCCTGAGCCTTCTCCCAGGGTCACTGGTGCGGAGCCAATCCCAGTCGCTGTGCTGGAAGTTCCAGGTTCGGGGTTGGAGGTCGTCACTGGTGCTGCGCCGACCCAATCGGGGTCCAACGCGGGTGCAGCACCGGTATGGATCAACGTCGGTGAAGGAGCTGCAAACCCTCTGCTGCCTGATATTGAACTGGCTTGTCGTCATCATCATTCCCCTCATCACCATCATCATCATACCAGCTCATCGCCACCGGGGGCCGTTGGGGTTCTCTATGTTCGCCCCGGCTCCCCCACGTCTTTCTCCTCACCAGGGAGGCCGTCACCAATTGTTTCCCCAATGTTTGTTCTGGTGGCTGAGGGATGCGGGTCGGCCGCCTGAGGAACTTTTTCGCCGGTTCGGCGCCCTGGGTCGGCCGCCCGACATACTGTGCCTTCTACTGGGCGACCTGGTTCGGCCGCCAGAGGTTCTGACTTTCCGGGCCTGGGACTGGGGTAGGCCGCCCGAACGTTTCCTTTTTCCCCAGTTCTCCAGCTGGACACTGGACGCAGGGAGACCACCAGAACAGTTCCGGCGTTATTGGACTCTGCCTGCCGTCATCCCCGGGTGTCGCTTATTTTCACCTAATATTAAGGTCACTCGGGTGCATTGTTTTTTCCTCTTTGTCGATCGGTGTATGTAGCGCTGTGTAGTGTGTTTTTCTGTTAACCATACTCAGTGATTGCCTCATTTGTGCCCTGTTCAATGTATCATTTGTGCGTTATGGAGTATTGTGTTTTTCTTTTAACCATACTCTGTAATTGCTTCATTTGTTCCCTGTCACCGTCATGGTTTTTTTTTCTCGCCCTGTTCTAAGTATCATTCGTGCACTATGGAGTATTGTGTTTTTCTTGCCAACCGTACTCTGTAATTACCTCATTTGTTCCCAGTCATCGTTATGTTTTTTTTCCTCTCTTGCTGGTTATCACCCTCCAGGCCTGTTCCCCCATCCGCCCACCCTTGGGAAGGGGGTGTGTGGGGGGGCTTGGGTGTCATTGGGCACTCGTAGTTCGCCCTTGGGGGGGAGGTACTGTCATGGTTTGAGCGCCGATCCCATCCGCGCTCGAGCCATGCACTATCTTCGCCCATTTGACGGCTGTATGCCCCTTTTGGCTCCCCGAGCCTTTATTGTGACAGCGCTCGGAGGGGTTTCCGGCTGTCAGATTTGACAACTGAGCCGCATTTCGTCTCATCAGCAGCTCTCCACTTAAGAGGGCAGCTGAGAACAGAAAGACGTGGCAGTCTCGTCAAAAATCTTCCCATTGTCTGACGTATCTAGCATCCCTCGGCTCAGACGTTGACTACTCGTCTTTTATGTTCTTAAGTTTACTCCATTGTGAACCTGTTCTCATTGTAGTGTGTTTTAGCCCCCCATGGCTTGTTATTTTGTGTTCCTTTTCTGTTCTTTAATACAACTGTGCAAACTCACCGGTGATTTGTGGCGTCTTATGATGGCTCGCGAGGGCCATCCATGACAGTAAGAAGTTATAGTGTTACTGTTATAACCAGTCAGGCTAAGCACTGAGACCCCTACTTGACTCTCTCAGGGGAAGAGGGAGGAGCTGAGGAGCAAGCAGGAGCGCAGCTTTTTACAAGATAGGAAAGATGGTGTTCTGTCTGGAATTAGGACAGCGGAGGCAGGAGCTGTAGTGAATGATAACTTTATTACAGACACACTCTTAGCTACACGTATTAGTCGATAGCAAAACAAGCTAACCTCAAGTTAGTACAGGCTCTGGTCGGTTTGGAGTCAGAGCGCCAAAAAGGCAGTCTCCCACCGTTAAGTCCCTTTTCCACTAGTACCTACTCAGCCCGACTCGCCTCGACTCTGCTCAACTCTACTCAGCTCGACACGGTTGTTATGTCCATAACCAGTATTCCAATAATGAGTAATGAACTCACAGTGTAACACAGGCGCTCTCGTATAGGCAGAGCTCTGGTCGTAAATAAACCGTGCCTTCTTCTTCTGTTAGATTTGATTGGCGGTTGGCAACCAGCTCAAAGGTGCATTACCGCAACTGACTTGATTAGGTTTTCCTCATAGCTTTGTGACGTTGTCCTCATAGCCTTGTGACAAATTCCTCAAAGCATTGTGATGTTTTCCTCTTAAGCTTTGTGACATTTTCCTCATAGCTTTGTGACGTTTTCCTGTTATCGCTCTGTAACGTCTTCCTCATAGCTTTGTGACATCTTCCTCATAGCTTTGACGTAATCCTCATAGCTTTGTGGCTTTGTGACTATTTCTTCATAGCTTTGTGACGTCTTCCTCCTAGCTTTCTGACGTAATCCTCATAGCTTTGTGACTTTGTGACATCATCTTCCTCAAAGATTTGTGACGTTTATTCGTTTTGTCAGCACCCGCGTCACTGCTTATATCACTCTAGTGATGGGTAGATGAGGTGTCATGATGCGTTTCGACACATTGCCAAACTGTATTGATACTGTGTTGATATGGTTTCACTGAATACTGACACCTGCTGGACCTTAAAAATCCCTACAGGCAACCTAGTTGACTCAACTGACACTGATTTGATGACCTAGTATATATACAATATACTGCTCAAAAAAAATAAAAGGGAACACTGTCCTTCAAACTGTCCACTTAGGAAGCAACACTGACAATCAATTTCACATGGTGTTGTGTGATTTTGTTGTCAGCACATTCAACTATGTAAAGAACAAAAGTGTTTAATAAGAATATTTCATTCATTCAAATCTAGGATGTGTATATTTAGTGTTCCCTTTATTTTTCTGAGCAGTATACGTATAATTTAAGTCATTGTATTTTATATTGTATTATTTCATATCTTCATTTTAATTTAAAATATCATTGATATTTTTAGATACAGTCAACAAATAATGTGAACATGCATCATAATGTGAAAATCTAAGTGAACATGTTGTGAATGAGGATGCTTGTGGACTGTTTTTTTTTTTTTTTTTTTTTTTTACAAATTTTTATTCAAAAAAAGTTTTTCCAACGCTTTGAAATTCAGTCTGTTATGCTTTTTTGACAACTTCTCCAGGAGTGCAGAGAAATTGTAAGGCAAGCTGAAAGCGGTTTGGATAGATTGTCTTTTAGTTGTCCCAGTATCTCATAGGATCCTGGGACCTTGGCAATATTGCCCTCTGCCAGGTATCTCTGCACCTCCTGGATGGCATCAGCTGTGGCAATTTTGGTCTGCCTGCCCACTTCGATGTCTAAAAAACAACAAATTGGCATTTTAGTACATGATTTCCAAACAACAAACAAATAATGCTGAATAACATGCCTGAAGTGGGTGCAGAGAGCTGTTGTGAAGACGGTCCTGTCTAAATTGAGACTATGTGCAATGCAAATTGAGTGCCGAATTGGGAGTTGTCTAGTGGATGCAATCATGTTTGGTGCTGCGTCAGTCACAACACTTTATTGGTTATGGCCCAGTCCTCCATCATGCCCCTTTTGACTTGGGCCAAATTGTCAGCAGTGTGACTGTGGAAAGTATTGCACACCCAACACAGATGTACACAACTGCAAATTCTCATTAATGTAGTGACAGGTAAGAGCCAAGTATGCCTCCATGTTCACAGATGTCCACATGTCAACTGTTATACTCACTGCCACAGCTTGCTGTATTCTTTTCACCCGTTCCCGTTCCTCCTCGTACTTTTTGGCCACCATTTGTTTGATGGTCTGAAAATTACACCAAGTCAAACCAAAAGCAAATCCATATATTTAAATTAAAGATTAAATAAATTGGATTTATCAACTACTACTTTAGATAATTTACACACAAACCTTTCTGGTGGGCAAAACATATGAGGGCTGAAGGGCTTGAACCAGTTCCCTGAACCCTTCACTCTCCACAATGCTGAGGGGCTGGCATGGCAGTCCTTCAGGATGAAATTGAGCAGAGCCTCATCCAGCATCTGCTTCCTGGAAGCTTGATAGTTAAAAATGAAGAAAAGAATAAATTAATAGAAATTATCAATAAAGCAAAAAAAAACAAAAAACAAAACACAAAAAAAGCAAAAAAAAAAACCCCACACCTGTAGCTCATGTATTTTTATCTACATATGTATAAGCACTATGGGATGCTTGTGATTGCATGTGTGGATTGACCTCACGTCTTAGAGGGGACAATATGTCTGGACCGCCTGTGGATAACAACAAGACGACGGAGGTACGGCGATAAGGAGCTGAAAGGACTTCCTGACCTCCTGGAGCCCAGGCGGAGGACTGAAGGGCGCGGGGGGAGAGTTATTGTCAATAGGGGGGTTGACTGTGATATGTGATTCTTCCTTTGTCCTTGACTGTATAAAAGAGAAGGTTTTGACTCAGCTCTCTCTCTTGTGTTCTTGAGAGATAGCTGGGGATGTGAACACGACATTAAAACCTCAACTGAGAAATGATTCAGTCTTGTTATTTCACGCTCCCCACACACTACCCCTAAAAAAGTGCTGCTGTCGTTATCTTTTTGCTTGTACTCCACTAGTTTAAAATCCAAGATCAGCAAAAATGAAACAGCATTCTTTTTCAGCTTTTAAGAGGGGAAAAAATTAACGCGGAAACAGCGTCAGTTAAAACACACAGCCCTCCTTCACCCTGCCTTCACCAATAAAGCAACTGTGAGTAAGCTGTACAATGGCTGTATACCTGAGTATACTGGGTGTATCTGGGACTTCATTGTCATGCCTGGCCCTATAATGCCTCAGCACTGAGGAGGTGCTTTTGTTTAAATACGAAAGTTAGGTCGAACAAATGCGACATTTAACCTGCAGAAAATAATATGAATAGTAAACTAGTAAACTAAGAGTCACTTTGAAATGAATTGGAATTCAGATAGATCAAGTGGAAACTCTGAGAGGAACAGGATGAAACAACAAGGAAATTAAAACGAACACCTTATTTTCCGATATGAGATCAAAATGGTCCCACACGGCAGAAACCTTTCTATTAGCTTGAGGCTGCTCGTGCTCCATAATTCTTGAGGAATTTGCCGATGAACATCAGAGATTCTTCGGGCACGTCCCGTTGGCAGATGCGCTTCCTTATATACGCTGGCGCGTCAGTGTTCGGTCACGTGACTTTCTTAAAGCGATACGCACACCGACACGGGGTTTTGCTCTATGAGCTCGACTCACGCGCTGACGCATCGGTGTTGCCGGACCCATCACTAGTATTGCCTAAATCTCCCCCAATCTGCCTTGTCAAAACACCATCTTGTAAAACATCTACCCTTTTGTGTACATACTTCAGTTTTAATGAGTGTAAAAGTGTTGGGAAGTGATCACTTCCCATAGTTGTCCTGTTCATAACCATCCATTCACAGGCGTTCACTCAAGAATCAGATACCAGAGTCAGGTCAATACATGATAATGTGCCCCTATGCACATCCACCCTGGTACCTTCACCACTGTTTAGACAAATTAACGATCTTTCATCTAACATCTCTTCCACAACATTTCCATTGTTATCTGTACTAGTACATACCCGTCCATGCCAGTAGAAACCAAGTATAAGCAAGTATTTCTGCATGCCCATTGCTGAAGGGTCTCCTGTCTCCGACGGCTGTGTTGTCCACAGTCATGCCTGCGGCTTACTGCTGGAACCTGAGGTGTTTCATGTACACAGCATCTTTTCTGTCGTGCAGCAGTTCTCCTCATTCTATTGCTCTCGATCTGGTGGGTCTTCTTCTTCTTCGTCGTTCAGACCACTGGTTGAGGGATAGGTGTGTCGTAATTCCAGTTCATGGGCAGGACCATGAAAATAGATCTGAGCAAAAAGTGGCTTTCGACCCTGTTCAGGAAGGCCCGTGCATGCCCGTAGAAAGCAAGAAACCGGAGCACCCAGAGAAAATCAGCACTTTGCTTGGCATTTTACACATTTGTAGTGTAAACTAGCAGTCTTCAAGGTTTCACATTTTTACTGTATGTATCAGCACCTCTTTAAAAACGACATTGCTGAGAAAGCGACGCTTTTGCTAAGTTTCATCATCTTGAGCAACAATACGAAGATTGCTTGATCTGGCAACTCTGCTCACGGCAACATAGAATTGGCCATGGCTGCAGAAATCTGTTGTGCAGAAAACACGAACGCACTGTAAAGACTCGCCCTGTGACTTATTCACCTTGCCAATTTTGAGCCATACAACATCATAAAGACACATTAGTCTAGGCATCATGAGTGATGTCTGTATGACATCATAAAGACACATTTGTCTATGTGTTTTGAGCCTTATGACATCATAAAGACACATTAGTTTAGGTGTGAATATCTTTATGATGGCATCGCGAGTCCTATGATGCCTGAGTTGGACTATATGACATCATAAAGACACATTTGTCTATGTGCTGTCTTACAGACATCATATATCTTCATAGGACGCACTATGACGATGACGCAGAGATCATAGGCCGTCCTATGATGTCCTAGAAACCTGTTTTAAAGTCTGTCATACCCTATGCTGGTGAAGGGTGTCCTCTTGTCTCAGATGGGTGCAATGTACTGCTGGAACCTCAGGTGTTTCATCTTCATGGTATCTTTTCTGACGTGCAGCAGTTGTTGTCATTCTATTGTTCTCCATCTGGTGGTTCCTCTTCTTCTTCTTCATTGAGGACCACTGGTTGAGGGATAGGTGTGTCGTAATTCCAGTTCATGGACAGGATCATCCATCCATCTTCTTCCGCTTAATCCTTTTTGGGTCGCGGGGGGGGGGGGGGCTGGAGCCCCTCCCAGCATCTTAGGATGAGAGGCAGGGTACACCCTGGACAGATCGCCAAATCCCCAGTTTTGATGCCAATTAACCTAATCTGCATGTTTTTGGCATGTGGGAGAAAATAGATCTGAGCAAAAAGAGGCTTTCCGGCATGGGCTCACTGTATATGACATCATAAAGACATGAAGGCAGCCTTGATGTATATGACATCATAAAGACATGTTGTCTGATGTCTGTCACTGTATATGACATCATAAAGACATGAAGGCAGGCTTGATGTATATGACATCATAAATACATATTTGTCTATGTGCCATGGGCTTGATGTATATGACATCATAAAGACACATTTGTCTATGTGCCGTCATATAGGCATCGCGAGCCATCCTATGATGCCTGAGTTCATAGGACATCCTATGATGTTCAGGCAGAGATCATAGGCCATCCTATGATGTCCTATAAACGTGACAGACACACACACAGACACACAGAGATTTCTTGCTTTTATAGAGAGACGTGTGCTTCCCCACAAGCTATTATGGGCATTAAAATCTTCACACCATACCTCTTTCATATGCCCTTTCCCTGCCAGCTTTTATCACTCCATCACCCTATAAATTCAAGAAACCTCTATGTGTCTGTCTGTCTGTGTGTCACGATCATAGGACATCATAGGATGGCCTATGATGTGTCTATGATGTCCCTATGATGTCTGCATCATAGGAGAGCCTATGATGTTCCTATGATGTCCCTATGATGCTGGCATCAGAGGACATCAAGCCTGCCTTCATGCCTTTATGATGTCATATACAGTGATGCCTGCCTGACAGCGTATGATATGATGCCTGCCTTAATGTCTTTATGATGTCATATAGGCTGATGCCTGCCTTGATGTCTATATGAAGTCATACAGACCATGCTGTCCTTGATGTCTTTATGATGTCATATACAGTGATATAAACCATGATGTCCTATGCCTGCCTTGATGTCTTTATGATGACATATAGACCGTCAGGACTCACGATGCCGTCATATAGACAAAAGGACCATGCCATTATATACACAATAGGACACAGCACTTTAAACCACACCCATTCGAAACAGGAAATCTGGAAATCTTAAAAAATATCACTCGATAAATTCAAGAAATCTGTCAGTTTGTGTGTAAATCTGGAAATCTTACTCATCACCCGATTAACAATAGGACACACTACTTTAAACCACAGCCATTTGAAGCAGTACGTCATCGCTATGCCATCATCAAAGATCATAGGACATAGGACATTTTCAAAGATCTTCAAAGATCAAACGCAGGCATGACTCGCAATCATAGCAATCGCTATGACATCATCAAAGATCATAGGACTCACTAAGACACCATCAAAGATCAAAGGCAGGCATCACTGAATGAGTGCTGACGTGCTTGCTTACACCTTTGCTTACACCTGCTTTCTACGGGCATGCAGAAATACTTGCTTATACTTGGTTTCGATGGACTTGGTTTCTATGGGCATGCACCGGTATACATGGGCATGCATGGGTATGTACTAGTATTTAGAATTTGCAAGAGATGCCACTGGCCATATGCTGGTCATGTGGATGCCACATTGGTAGGGAAGCTTTATGAAAGGAACAATGACAGAAATAGTTTATCATGGTATATGGCATTATTTTATTGGAATATACAAAATCTCTCACTAAAAATTATTTGGAGTATTACAGAAAGAAAAGAGGTGATTAAGGGTGGGTCTCACTGCCTTGTTCCAAAGAGGCTTGAAGTAAGGTGGAAGCTGTCATTCAGCTGAGTGGGCGGCATGCATTTTAATAAAAGTTTGTAATTCATAGTTAAAGAGTGACAACAAAAATATGTAGAAAAATAGGTAGTTTGTAAATTAAATTGAGGATATTTTCCTACTGAATAGTTGAAATTAACCCACATGCTACGGCTCTGAGGCAGACCTCAATATTCAGCCTCCCAGTGCTGTTTACCTTTTTTTTTTCCACAATATCTTTATTGAACCTTTTTTTTTAACAAACATGACACAAACAATCAAACACTAACACTAAAGTACTACAAAAAAAAAAAAAGTACACTAAGAACACCAACAACCACCAACAAAATCAAGTCTTCAACAATGCTCCTCTGTTTAGTCTAGGCAATCCATTACATAAGTATACATATTATATTCACCAGTTTGGAATTTACAAGGTCCACACACATCATTCACCTTCTTCTTCAAAAGTTATGTTTAAATTCTTTACATAATCAATAAAAGGTCTCCATATATTCTCAAACACATTTTCCTTTGATTTCAGTATGTATGTTATTCTTTCTAGTGGAAGGTTTGTTAACATCTGTCTTAACCACTGAGTCACATCTGGTCTATGAGTGTTTTTCCACAGTAGTGCAATACATTTTTTGGCATTAAGCAAACTGAGGTCTATGAATGTTCTTTCACTTTTATTAAAGTTGCGGCGGCATGAAATAAAGCGGCGTTGTTGAAGGTTTTAAGTAGAGTTTATTATATCATACCGCTGATACGAGCTCCTCTCCCGGCGCCGTGCGTGCGCGCCCGGGAGCGAGCCCACGGCTCTCAGTGAAGAGGGGACACAAAGTCTGTGTCCTGCAGCAGAGGTTGAAGAGTGAGATTGAGAGGCAGATTTACAGCACAGTGCAGCTTATATACTCAACTCAAACAATAGATCAAAGACATTCACAGCAGTTAATCTGGGCATTTGCATATCAGAGGTACAGACAGGATGCATGAACACAATGCATGGATGACAATTTAACCTCACGGCTGTAAACGCAGCATGCAGCGGAAAAAACCCAGGAGTGCGAGCTGACTGTCTCTGTGTTCTGTCTGTGTGTTGTGGGGGTTGAATCAAACCGCTACACTGCTCCCCCCCCAGAGGGAACGGTAGGGGACCGTGACCTCGATGTTGCAGTCTGGGCAGCGAGCAGGGAAAAGCTCTGTGCAGGAGGGGGTGGAGGGGGTGGGGGTAGTAAAAGCCGGCCGGAGACGATGAAAACGTCCGGGCCGCGCAAAAATTGCTTGTGGGTCCGCGATGTCGAAGGGCTGGTCCCATTGAACGTGCAGAGGTCCACAAGAAGAAAAATTAGTCACTGGCTCCTCCCACGATTAAGTCCTGCAAGGATTAATAGCGGCCATGAAGAAAAGACGAGGCTGCGTGGCGGCTGTGATGAGGGCAGAGGGACTGGCGTGTTGGCTTTAGATGCGGGCACAACCTTAAAGCTCTCGGGAACCGCAAACCGCTGAATTTCCCTTGTGTGCCGTGGCTAAGACCATAAAATCCAGTGAGCAAGCTGCGTGCCTCAGGTGAACGAGCAAGCCTGAAGGGCCAGTGTGCAGCAGAAGGAAGGCAGTCAGAAAAGCCGTATTTGTCCCGTGCGTGGTGCGCCGTCCTCGTAACTCCCCGGTGCGTGTGCGGGGGCTCCGTGCGTGTGTGGGCCAGCTGGAGAGGAGAACCAGGGTCAGGGAGCTTGATCATCCCTGCTCAGTGTGTTGGAGCGGTGAAGGGAAGTAGACGCTCTGTCACTCGCTCGGTCATGGTGCGTTCAGGTCCACGTGTGCTCCGTCGGCCATGGGGATCGCCGTCGTGGAGAGGGGACGAGGTGAATGCGCTCTCGTGTGGAGGGGCTGTGAGCGCGGCCGGTCCAGCGTGGATGTGCCGATCTAGGCGTGCAGATCTCACCATGAAACGTTGCTCAGCTTTCCCGGTCGTGGGTGTTCTCCGGGGAGTTTCGCCTGGAAACTCCGCGTTGAGGTCTCCCTGAAGCAGAAGGGAGGGCAGATCAGTCAGGCTGCCGCGTTCGCTTGTCGTCGGAGAATCACCGCCGGGTGTTGCGTTCGCTGGCAGCGTGTTCGTTTCAGCGTCGGGTCACCAGTGCAGCGGCATGAAATAAAGCGGCATTGTTGAAGGTTTTAAGTAGAGTTTATTATATCATACCGCCGACACGAGCTCCTCTCCCGGCGCCGTGTGTGCACGCCGGGAGCGAGCCCACGGCTCTCAGTGAAGAGGGGACACAAAGTCTGTGTCCTGCAGCAGAGGTTGAAGAGTGAGATTGAGAGGCAGATTTACAGCACAGTGCAGCTTATATACTCAACTCAAACAATAGATCAAAGACATTCACAGCAGTTAATCTGGGCATTTGCATATCAGAGGTACAGACAGGATGCATGAACACAATGCATGGATGACAATTTAACCTCACGGCTGTAAACGCAGCATGCAGCGGAAAAAAACCCAGGAGTGCGAGCTGACTGTCTCTGTGTTCTGTCTGTGTGTTGTGGGGGTTGAATCAAACCGCTACAAAGTTATGCTTTTCTGGGTACAGACCCAACAAAAACAGTTTAGGATTCAATATGATTTGTTTTGAAATTATTTTTTCAATTGTTACCCTCACCTCTTCCCAAAACATTCTAATTATTCTACATTCCCATACACAATGAAATAGGGTTCCTTTACTTTCCATGCATTTTGTGCACGTATCTGGTATGTTTTTGTTATATCTATTTAACTCCACCGGTGTAACATACATCCGCATTAACCATTTAAAATGTATCAATTTAAGACGTACATTTATTGATTTGGTTTGAGCTTCTGTACAAGCCAATTCCCATTGTTCCTCTGAAATTTCAGTTTGCAGATCTTCTTTCCAGTAGTTTAATCTTTTCTGTGAGTTTTCACTTGAGGATAGTGTCAATGAGTTATAAAACTCTGAAATAATACCCTTTAGTAGTAGTAGATTAGTTTATTTGACAGGGACAGTGCAATAAACATAGACAATTAATCAAAGACAATCAATCTGATGTGTTGCACATAGAGTGTATAGCTATTAGCTAATTTGCAACTCTTGTCCCTGGATGGGCTTTAGAAAAAAGAATCAAGATAAAAAATATACACAATAACCACATACATCAATGCAGAAAAATTATAAATACACAATTATAAATATTATAAATATTATAAATACACAAATATAACAGCCTGACTCACATTTAACATAAATATTATAAATATTATAAATACACAAATATAACAGCCTGACTCACATTTAACACATATAACATAACTCACATTTGCCTATTTCAGGCCTTC
The DNA here is from genome assembly GCA_020510985.1 of Pholidichthys leucotaenia. Lineage (NCBI taxonomy): Eukaryota > Metazoa > Chordata > Actinopteri > Cichliformes > Pholidichthyidae > Pholidichthys > Pholidichthys leucotaenia. The sequence continues at coordinate 315,497,372 of CM035838.1, read as the reverse complement.
CTCCCTCTGTCACTCACTATAAACAAACACATTTATTCCTTCCCTTCATTCACTCTCACTTTGCAGACAAATAATTCATACATGAGTACATTCTTGTTTATTTTTCAGCCAGTTTTTAACATTTTTAGTGAATGTTTTAAAGTCCGTTATTATTTTAATTTCATTTGGCATTGTGTTCCAGATGTGACTGCCCTTTATAGAGAAAGCTGTTTGTCCAAATGTGGTTCTGCGGTGGAATATTTTACAGTTATTGTTAACAGAACTCCTGGTGGCTCTGCTGCTGTCCTGTCTTTGGACGAAACCAGCAAGTGGCTCGGGTGCTGATTTATGGAAACATTTGAACGTTAATTTCAGAAGACAGAGGTCAATGAAGCTCTCAAAACTCAATAGGTTGTATTTTTTTAAAACATTACAGTGATGCCACCTAATGGGCGGCTTTCTTTTACTATCTTTCATCAACATTTTTTCCAAGGATGAATAAATAGGTCGAGTGAGAGCATTATTTTGATTTGATCGAATAAAGTTCCTAAGTTGAAGATATTTAAAAAAATGTGTTCTATTAAGATTAAATTTGATCCTCAGCTCTTCAAAAGACATTATGTTATCTGAACGTGACAGATATAAATCTTGAATCTTTTGAATCCCTTTGAAATTCCATACTTTAAATACAGCATCTGCTCTCCCTGGTTTAAAATATTGATTACCCCATATTGGGCTAAATTGTGACAGTAAGTGTGGTTCTTTTAAATAGTTTTTAGTTTCACACCATATTTTAATCATATGCTTTACAAATGGATTTTTAACTTGTTTTTGTCATTTTTTAGCCGAGTCTGAGTATATGAATATGGGAAGAGGTAAAGGTAAATTGTATGATTCCATCTCCGCCCAGTGAGGGAGATCATTTGATGAAAAATAATATGTCATAGACCTCAGTTGTGCCGACCAATAATACAACATAAAGTTTGGACATTTCAGACCTCCACGATCAAATGGTAAATATAATAAGGACAGACGTAATCTAGCCCTCCTGTTGTTCCATATAATTTCCACTAACTTTTTTTTAATTCTTGAGAATAGATCTGAAGGTGGTGGTAAAGGAATGTATTGAAATAAATAAAGTATTTTAGGTAAGATATTACTTTTAAGTATATTGATTCTCCCGATCATCGACATTGGTAGTGACATCCATCTCTGAAGTAACTCATTAATGTCTGTCATTAAGGCTTCATAGTTGACACTGGCGACTGATTCTAGCTTAGGCACAATTTGGATTCCTAAATATTTAAACTGATTTACAACATTGAATTGATTTACCTCAGGAGCTGGGTGATTTCTCTGGATCTCATTTAGCATTAATGTTGAAGATTTAGTTTTATTTATTTTATATCCTGATATTTCCCCAAAATTCTTTATTAAATTCAACAAGGTCGGAATTGATTTTTTAAGATTCGACATAAACAAAATTATGTCATCGGCATACAGGGAGATTTTATGTTCTGTTGGTCCAACTTTAATTCCATATATTTGTGAATGTAAACGTACCGCCATCGCTAAAGGCTCAATTGCCATAGTAAACAATAAAGGTGAAAGTGGGCAGCCTTGTCGACATCCTCTATTGATTTTTATTGATTTTGAAATATTGCTATTTGTTAGGATTTCTGCTGTAGCATTATTGTATATTATCTGAACCCATTTTATGAAATTATTTCCAAGTCCAAACCTTTGTAAGACTTCAAAAAGAAAGGGCCATTCGACTCTATCAAAGGCCTTTTCAGCGTCCAATGATAGGAGAGCTGTATCCAGTGCTTCTTTATTAGAATAAATAATATTAAATAGTCTTCTTACATTATGGAAGCCTTGTCTTCCCTTTATAAAGCCATTCTGATCTCGATTAATAATATTTGGTAAAATTTCTTGTATTCGTCTTGCTAAAATTTTAGTAGTAGTAGTAGATTAGTTTATTTGACAGGGACAGTGCAATAAACATAGACAATTAATCAAAGACAATCAATCTGATGTGTTGCACATAGAGTGTATAGCTATTAGTACAGATTATCTTAAGGTCGGCATTTAATAGGCTTATTGGTCTCATATTTTCACATTTATTAGAGAGTTTACCTGGTTTTGGCAACAGTATAATTAAGGCATTATTCATGTATGATGGTAAATTACTATTTTGAAATGCTTCTAAAACCATTTCCAAAAAAGGTTTTATTAATTTATTCTTAAATTTTTTATAAAGGTCAACTGGAAGACCATCTGGTCCTGCACTTTTTCCTGATTTCATATTATCAATGGCTAGCCCAACTTCTTCTTGACTAATTTTAGACTCCAGTATCTCCCTGTTTTCATTTGGAATACACGGTATAGATAGTCTGTTCAAAAATCCATTTAGTTTTGTTAAGTCAGATTCATTTTTGGTATCATATAATTTTTCATAGTAATCTCTAAAGGCTCTATTAATTTCTAAAGGATCTATAACTACCTGTCCGTTACTTATAATACTGGTAATTGGTGTTTTAAATTCTAATTGTTTAATCTGCCATGCCAATAATTTTCCTGATTTTTCACCTTGTTCAGAAAAAGATTGTTTCAATCTTAGAAGACTCGAGGCAGCTCTATTTGCTGATTTTTTGTCATATTCAGCTCTCAAAATCAGTAATTCGTTCTCCAACCTTGGATCACTTCCTGCAAACACTTTTTCTTGAAGAATTTTTATTTTATGTTCCAATTGGACTCTCTCCTCTCGAGTCTTCTTAGATTTTGAACCTGTATAACTAATAATATCCATCCATCCATCCATCTTCTACCGCTTTTCCGGAGGTCCAGGTCGCGGAGGCAGCAGTTCAAGCAGAGAAGCCCAGACTTCCCTCTCCCCAGCCACCTGCTCCAGCTCTTCAGAGGGGATACCAAGGCGTTCCCAGACCAGCTGGGAGACATAGTCTCTCCACCGAGTCCTGGGTCTGCCCCGGGGTCTCCTCCCAGTGGGACGTGCCTGAAACACCTCAAGTGGGAGGCGTCCAGGAGGCATCCTAATCAGATGCCCATACCACCTCAACTGACTCCTTTCAATGTGGAGGAGCAGCGGTTCTACTCTGAGCCTCTCCCGGATGACTGTGCTCCTCACCCTATCTCTGAGGGTGAGTCCAGCAATCCTATGGAGAAAACTCATTTCAGCCGCTTGTATCCGTGATCTCGTTATTTCGGTCATTACCCAAAGCTCGTGACCATAGGTGAGAGTAGGAACGTAGATTGACTGGTAAATCGACAGCTTTGCCTTAGAACTAAGCTCCCTCTTCACCACAACAGACCGGTACAACGTCCGCATCACTGCAGATGCTGCTCCAATCCGTCTGTCGATCTCTCGCTCCATTTTCCCCTCACTCGTGAACAAGACCCCAAGATACTTAAACTCCTCCACTTGGGGCAGGAGCCTGTCCCCAACCCGGAGAGGACAATCCACCTTTTTCCGGCTGAGGACCATGGACTCGGACTTGGAGGTGCTGATTCTCATCCCAGCCACTTCACTTCACAAACATCCCAAGCTTTCTAAACTAATAATATGTCCCCTAATAAAAGCTTTGAAAGCCTCCCACTTTACACATGCTGATGTTTGTGTAGTATTGATATCAAAGAACTCATCTATCTGTTTTTCTATGTACTTAACAAATTCCTCATCCTGAAGCCTTTTATGCTGAAATTGCCACCTACCTGGTTCCTTTGTCAATTTCTTATCTACATATATTAGACAGCAGGGTGCATGATCAGAGATCACAATGTTATCATAAAAGCAGTTTTGAATCTTGGACCTTAATTCTGTGGAGATCAAAAAATAATCAATACGTGAGAATGTCTTGTAGGTATTAGAATAACAAGAGTAGGCTTTAACTTGTGGTTTCATTTCTCTCCATATATCTAGCAATCTCAATTCTTTCATAAAATGATTAATGATCATCCTACATCCATTGTGCGTACAGTCCAGTCCTGTTGATCTATCTATACCGGGATTCAATGTACAATTAAAATCCCCTGCTATTATATGTTGCCCTATAAGTGATGATAAGAAATAAATTAGCAAAGAACTTTTGATCATCTATATTGGGACCGTATAAGTTCACCAGATTTATATTTTCTAATAGCAAAGATCCTTGAATGATTAAATATCTTCCAAATTTGTCTCCAATTACATTTTTCACTTGAAATGGGACTGATTTATGTATGAGAGTCATAACTCCCCTGGCTCGGGATGAAAATGATGAGGTGAATACACTTCCTTGCCATCTACTTCTAATTCTTTTTACATCCTCCTCTATTAGATGAGTTTCTTGTAAAAACACAATTTTTGAACCCATGTCTTTTATTTTATTCATAACTTGTTTAAGTTTTTTTAAATTTTGTAGACCTCTGCAATTCCATGAAGTTAAATTAAGATTAACGCTTTGGTTTATGATCAATAGGGAGTTTGGGATTACCTTGCAGTGTAAACATGCTCATACAGAGAAGCAAAAACATGAGTGGTTGAACATTCATCCTACAAACTACACACAAACAAATTCCCCCTTCCCACATTTGTGGTGATCCCCCCAAAATCAAAAGAAAAATTCCGTCTCCCGATAGCCATCGACCGCTCCACACCCACGAGGATCAGCCAAAGCCACTCCTTCTTCATCCTCCCAATCACCCTAACTCTACTGCTTTTAATGACGTTATATTAACTCTCTTCTGTAGTTTTCCAACTTAACTCCAAAATTTTTAGCAACTTTGTACATCATAGAGGTTTTTTTTTTTTTTTTTTTAAATATATAATACAATCTATATTTTGTAAACTTGCTATTTGCTTCAAATCAGTCAGATGCCTGTGCAAATGCTTAAATATTCTACCTTATATTTTGTTCATGCTTAGCTCCCACCAGTCTCTTCTTGGATCTTCTTGATGAACTCCTGCGCCTCCTCTGGGGTCTTGAAGATGTGTGTTCTGCCCCCATACGTGGTCAACAGTCTCCCAGGGTGAATCACTCCATGACGAATCCCAAGGTTGCGCAGCTCTTTACGTACGGGGTCAAACTGCTTCCTCAATTGTTGGATTCCTGTGGCCAAATCTGGGTAGAACCGAACCTGCTGGTCCTGGTGTTTAATCTCTCCTTTGGCTCGCGCAGCATTGGAGATCTTCATCCTGTCTCTGTTGCTGAGGAACTTCATAATAAGCGTCCTCGATGGTCCCTTATCTCTCGGTGGGCCAATTCGGTGTGCACTTTCTAGAACGACTGATGATTCCAGCTCCGCGCTGCCCAGTGCCTCCGGAATCCACTTTTACCAAAAAGGAACATGGGTCCCAACCCTCGGTTCCTTCCGGTAGATCCACCAGCCTCAAGTTGTTCTGTCTCGACCGGGACTCCAAGTCCAAGACATTATCTTCCAGACATTTATTTTTTTTTCCAAAGTGCGCACCTTTAATTGAAGGCTGGTGACGTCATCTTCAGCACTGGAGACACGAAGCTCCACCTGCGCCATTCGCTCTACACAGTCACCCAATTCTTTTCTCATTCCTTCCAACGCTGCCATAATCCCATCAAATTTAGCGGAAAAGTCTGCTCTCATTGAACTAATGGCAGCTAGCACTGCACCTGTGCCGTTTCCCGCTGTCACCGCACCGCTGCTAGCTTCCTCCGCCATATATGGAGCTTTATCTGCTGCGTCACAGACGTGAAAGTCCGTTAATTTGGACTGTTTTGGTGGTTCGCTTTTTCCTCTACCTGATTTTCCAGCCTTAGGCTTCACCGACATATCCTCGCCCAAACGCTGGGATAGGTTCTGTCCCAAATGAGAGAGTTATTTGCCGACTCCTTTTCTCTAGGAGCAGAGCAGAGTGATACGTGTCCTTCTCACGTGGCCACCATAACCGGAAGTCCCCTGTTTACCTTTTTTAATTTTTCACCTTCCTAAGTTTATATTGTGAGGGCATGGTGATGGACTTCTCCACCCAGGGAACAATGGACCAAAAGAGGAGGTGTTACCGGGGGGGTATCAGATGGGACAGTAAGGACTATATGCCCCCCGGGGAGAGGAGTAAATGCTGGAGCCGCTGGGAAAAGGGTGTGAGAGTGGCGCCGGCATTATGTTAATGTGCCACTCAGGCTTTGTTCTAAACATAATGTATGATGGTTGGAAGTTCCAGGTCTCGATGCATGGTATTAAAGATGTAAAAGAGGAATGCACAGAGACCCGGGCTCTTTTTTGCTGTAAGTTATGTTGGAGAAAGAATAAAATTTCTGTGTCATCCAGCTCGCTGCCTCGCCTGCCTCCTTTTTCCACATTGGTGACCCTAAGATGTGCCATGGAAAGCAAGCTGAGCACTGCCCAGGAGACTGCCTGGAGGGAGAGCACCAGCACCGCGTGCATGGTCTCAGTTGCGCTCCCAGACTTCTGGCTTCACAATCCGACCGTGTGGTCCTTGCACATAGAAGCCCAGTTCACACTCCGCGTTATAACAGACGATACCAGGTATTACTACGTGGTTGCTACGCTGGATGCGCGTGCCACACAACAGGTGACAAGTCTGCTCCAGGAGCCGCCGGCCCAAGGAAAATATGAAGCGCTCAAGCGGCTGCTCCTCCAGCGCTATATTCTTTCTGACAGTGAGAGGGCAGAGAGACTCCTAATGCGTTTGGAGTTAGGGGACAGATCAGCAGTGGAGCTCATGGAGAGCATGTTGGGGCTGAGGGGGAAGGACGACGAATCTTTCCTGTTCACCCACTTGTTCCTCAGGAACCTACCGGCTACAGCGAGGGCGATCCTGGCCAACTCACCGTGGCTGGTTGCTAAGGACAACCGCGCCCTGGCGCAGGAAGCGGACTGCATCATTTTGGCATCCATGAGGGAGCCGTTCATGGTGGCCCTGACGGACACCGGAAGACGAAGGAACGGGGCGATCTGTTTTTATCATTGCCGTTTCGGCTCGAAAGTCCAACGCTGCCTGTCGCCATGCCAATTCAAGAAGCTGGGAAGATGGCATGTTTGGAATTCAGTAGCAGCGGCAACAGATGGCGACAGGAACAGATTGCTTTATGTCACACACGTTCGGGGAGACGGTTTTTGGTGGACTCCGGCTCCCAGAAGAGCCTCATCCTGCCGGTCAACACAGACAGGGTGGCAGGGGACAGCAGTCCCAAGCTCACGGCCACCAACGGATCCACCATGAGGACATTTGGCGAGCGGACACTAACGATATGCTTACACGTACGCAACTTTCAGTGGGACTTTGTGATAGCTGCATGTTCCGGCCCCATTTTAGGCGCAGATTTTTTATGTGCTTATGGGTTGTTAGTCGATGTTGCTAATAGGAGATTAGTGGATGCTGTCTCTTTTTCCTCACTGCCCTGCACAGCTTGGGGAGCTAGGTCAGCAACACTGGCTAACGTTATAGCTCCAGGGGGTAGGTACCAACATTTAATCGCACAGTTCCCAGCACTCACGGTCCCCACTTTTTTGGCTACAGTAATGAAACACGGGGTCGAGCACTTCATAACGACAAAAGGCCCGCCGGTGTTCACCCGACCTCGGCGTTTGGACGTAGCTAAACTGGCCAACGCGTGAGAGGAGTTTGCCAACTTTGAGCAGTTGGGCATCGTCAGGCGCTCCAACAGCCTCTGGGGATCCCCACTACACATGGCGCCTAAAGCTGACGAGTCGTGGTGACCGTGCGGCGATTTCTGGCGCTTGAATAATGCCATGGAACACGATCATTATCCCATTCCGCACATCCAAAATTTTTTGGTGCACCTGGCCGGGGCGCATGCTTTTTACCTCCGCCAAGGAGGTTATGTTTTCATCGGCGTTGGTTTGTTTGTTTGTTTGTTTGTTTGTTAGCAACATAACTCAAAAAGTTATGGACGGATTTTCATGAAATTTTCACAGATTGTCAGAAATGGGGTATCCTACAGATGATTAGATTTTGGTGGTGATCCGGATCACCGTCCAGAAGAAAACCACCATTACGGAAAATGCCATTTTCGTGAATAACAACTGAACCACTAATCCTATCATTGTCAATCCAATTGCTAGTCATATGTTTTCATGGTCAAGGAATCTGAAAACGTACACACAAACACTGTATGGGGGAACTGTGGTGCTTGGTGGAGGTCTGCGCTCTCCGAGTGCTTTTCTAGTTCAAAAGTGGATCTGGTCCACAGATACCATCAGGTCCAGGTGCGTGCGGAAGATGTTCCAAAAACAGCGGTAATAACTCCTTTCGGCCTTCTCGAGTTTTTACGCATGCTGTTCGGATTAAAAGGCATGGCGCACACTTTCCAGAGTATGATGGACGCAGTGCTTTGTGACTTGTCCTTTGTTTTTGTCTACTTAGACGACATTCTGGTAGCTAGTGCGTCCGAGAAGGCACACATCACCCATCTCAAGACGGTTTTCCAGAGGTTGGAGGTGCACAGGCTAATAGTTAACCCGGCGAAGTGCCAGTTCAGCATGCCAGAGATTGAGTTTTTGGGCCACTGCATTTCGCTGGAGGGCACGATTCTGTTACTGGATAAGGTATGCGCTGTGTTGGACTTTCCGCATCTGCAGACCGTGATAGCACTACAGGAGTTTTTTGGAATGGTTAATTTTTATAACTATTTCCTTCCCCGGGCAGCCCAGCTGATGCAGCTGTTTTATGCTGCGCTTAAAAAAAAGAAGCCCGCGGAAGCCATCGACTGGACTCCAGAGCGAGTCCAGGCTTTTACTAATGCCAAAACAGCACTTGCGGAGGCCACGTTGTTAGCCCACCCGGATCCGTCTGCACGGATAGCGCTCACTATGGACGTGTCTGATGTTGTGTAATGGTGCAGCAGTACATCTCAGGTTTGTGGCAGCCGCTCGCATTTTTCAGCCGGACTTTGCGTGACAATGAACGCAAATACAACACTTTTGATAGGGAATTGCTGGCTCTCCACCTGGCGACGCACCATTTCCAGTTTTGGTTAGAGGGGTGCGAGTTCACTATATTCGTGGACCATATGCTGCTGACATGTGTGATGGCCAAGGTCTCGAAACCGTGGTCGGCCCGGCAGCAATGGCATTTGGCCGCGATTTCGGAGTTTACTACCGACATTCAACACATCGCTGGTAAGCTCAACATTGTGGCCGATTGTCTGTCGTGCGTGTTAGTCTCCCCGGTCTACATGGGAATAGATTTTCCCGCGATGGTTGCGGAGCAAGCTGGGGATGCGGACATTTGCGCGCTCCAGTCTGTGCCTACTGGGGGCACAAGCACACCAGACCTCCCCTCGAGCTGTTCCAAATCCCAGCCAGGAGGTTCGACCACATCCACGTGGATTTGGTGGGACCCCTTCTGCCGTCGCAAGGTTTTATGTACCTCTTAACAATCATGGACCGCACCACCCACTGGCCTGAAGTGGTCCTGCTGGCTTCTACCATGTCCGCGGAAGTGGCGCGTTGTGGCGGTTTGTTTTAACCCCACAACAGACTAAGGACACTCAGCCCTCTTTTCTCTCTCTTTCTCTCTCACTCTGATCCTGCAACTGGTGGACACACTGTGTCCTCCTCTCTTTCTCTGAGAGCCTAGGGATCCCGCTCCGGGCTGCTCCACTATGCACCAGAGAGAGGATCCCGTGAAGGCGACATGATTAATAAAACCTGCTCAAAACCACAGCACTGCTGCTTATTTTTTCATGCCGCTTCACTGGTGACCCCTCGAACACGCACACATTTTGTGCGAATGCAACCTTCCGAGCTGGACAGCCGCACAGCTGCGTTGGTGACCCCTTTGAAGACACAGCCTTCTGTTTTGGATGGCCACACTGGCGAACCCACGCTGAAAAAAAAACGAGCGGCCAGCGAACGCAACACCCGGGCATGAATGCTCCGTCACAGCGGCCTACTGGTTCCCCCTCCCTGCGGCTTCAGGGAGACTTCGACGCGGAGCCAACACAGGCGAGCCGTTCTCCGGACATCACCCACGACTGGGTAAACTGCAGAAAACGTAATGGCGCGACCCTCGCCTGAGATCTGCACCACCACGCACGGGACGCATACGGCTCTACAGACCCCCATCATCCTTCGCCGCTACACACAGAGCCTTCAGGGCTGCTCTCACACCTGGAGGCACGCACGCAGCATGCTCGAAGGATTTGTTAATGGTCTCAGCCACGACACACATAGGGAATTCAGCGGTTTTGCGGTTCCCGAGGCTTTAGGGTTACGCCTGAACCTAAAGTCAACACGCCAGTCCCTCTGCCCTCATCACAGCCTCCACTCAGCCTCGTCTTTTCTTCATGGCCGCACGAGCGACAACGACCGTCTCCTCCCTCTCACCGCTCCAACGCAGCTGCACGAGCCCGGGGCACAAAGATCGTCTATTGCCTTGCACCGCTCCAACGCGCCTCCACGAGCCCGAGGGACGGAGATCGTCTACTTCCTCACACCGCTCCAACGCAGCTGCATGAGCCTGAGGAACATAAGATCGTCTATTCCCTCCCGCCGCTCCAACGCATCTGCACGGGCCTGAGGGACTAAAGATCGTCTATTTCCTCTCAACGCTCCAACGCATCATGGCCAATCTACAGCCACAGCTCAACCTGGATTTTACCGGCGCCGTCTGCGCCGTTCTCCACCAAGTTTCTGCACCCTGACTCGCCACTCCAGCGGCCCACCCACGCACTGAACCCCCGCGCACGCATCGGGGAGTTACAAGGACGGCGCATCACGCACGGGACAAGTAACGGCTCCACAAACTGCTTTCCTCCTTCGCCGCTGCATTTCAGGGCTGCTCGCTCACCTGAGGCACGCATGCAGCACGCTCGAAGGATTTGTTAACAGTCTCAGCCACGCCAGAGACCGCCATCGTCCTCCGCCGCTGCCCACAGAACCTTCAGGGCTGCTCGTTCACCTGAAGCAAGCACGCAGCTCGCCACTGGATTTTTTAATGGTCTTAGCCACGACACAACGGGATTTCAGCCGTCAGCTGTTCCCGGGAGCTTTGGGGTTGCTTCAGCACCCAAAGCCAACAGTCCCTATGCTTTGTTTACTTTTTCTCTTACAGCCGCTCCTGCTTTTCTTCATGGCCACGAGAGGAGTCAGAGACTAATTTTTCTTCTTGTGGACCGCTGCACGTTCAACGGGACCAGCCCTTCGACATTGCGGACCCACAAGCAATTTTTGCGCGGCTCAGGACGATTTCACAGCTCCTGCCGGCACTGCCTACCCCTCCCCTCCCTCCCCCTCCGCCTGCAGCAAGCTTCTCCCACAGCTCACTCACACAGACGGATTATCGAGGTCGCGGCCCCCTACCGCGTCCTCTGGGGGGGAGCGTGTGTGGCGGTTCGTTTTAACCCCACAACAGACTAAGGACACTCAGCCCTCTTTTCTCTCTCTTTCTCTCTCACTCTGATCCTGCAACTGGTGGACACACTGTGTCCGCCTCTCTTTCTCTGAGAGCCTAGGGATCCCGCTCCGGGCTGCTCCACTATGCACCGGAGAGAGGATCCCGTGAAGGCGACATGATTAATAAAACCTGCTCAAAACCACAGCACTGCTGCTTATTTTTTCATGCCGCTTCAGCGTGTTTTTTTGTCGGCTTTGGTCGCACGGTTTGGATCCCCGTCGGACATCACTTCCGACAGGGGTGCACAATTCGTTTCAGAACTCTGAACCGCGATGGCCCAGAGCCTGGGGGTCAAAATCCACTGCACTACTGCGTACAACCCCCAGGCTAACAGGTTATGCGAGCGTTTTCATTGTTGCATAAAGCAACGCTCAGAACTTCGCTCACGGATGCAAATTGTGTCAACCGCCTGCCCTGGGTTCTTTTAGGGCTGCGCTCCGCACCTAAGGAGGATTTGGCAGCCTCCCCTGCAGAACTTGTTTTTTCTCAGCCGCTGCGGATCCCTGGAGAGGTTTTACCAGAAAACCCTGCACCCGAGGCTGATCTGCCTGCACAATTTTTGCACAGTACTTAGGCTTTTGATGTACCGGGCCCAGCCCTCCATTGTTTTCCCCACACCTTTGTCCCAGAAAGCTTGCAGAATGGCAGTTTTGTTTTTGTCAGGCACAGTGTGTCACGAACCAAGCCCGTGTTTTCTGTAGGCTCAGTTCTGACCATTCTTGGTGGCTCAGGCATTGGGGTTATTATGTGTTGTTATCTTTTGATTTCTCGTTGTTTGCATGTCTGTGTACTGTTTCTTTTCCATGCCTGTAGCCACGGCTCTGGCCGGTCCGGCCACGCCCCCTCTCTCTCTGACAGTCAGCTGTTCGCCCTGGTAATTATCTGTCCTGCACCTCGCCCAGGTGTTTCCAATCTGTCACGCCAGCGGTGTTTGTACTTAGGCAGCGCTTTTCCAGTCAAACACTGCTGGACCATTGTACGCGTTCACACGGTCGTTCTTCACCGTGTGACTGTCACGTCGGGGGAGGAGTATTTGTGTGTGCTCGCTGGAAAACTTGGATTACTCGGACTGCTCCGGTGCCGTGAGTAAACTGTTAGCGTTTCTGTATGCAGTTGTGCTGCTACGCTTGACTGGTAGCGTTTCCTTGTGCAGCACAACTGCTATGCTTTGGCACTGAACTGCCCAGTTAATTCTCCCCGTCCTGTCGAGCATCCTGGAGGACTGAGTTTACCCAAGCTGTTTATATTATTGTGTTGTATGGTTTTTGTGTCAATAAATGTTGATGCACTGCATCAACACCGGCTTTCTCTGACACAGCCAGCAGTGATAAGATGGATCTTTCAGAGTACCTTCACTGGCTTTAATGTAGTTATTGGCGCTTACTGGCAGGCACCGAGAACTAAACAACTAATCTGCCCATTTCCCGACACGTAATCCCACCGTTGCCACCAAAATGTGATGATGGAGTGTCGCCACTGGTCTGTGTAACTGAATATTATATGTGTAGAAGGATTTATATTTGCAAATGTCAACATGTATTGTAAAAATGCACATACTATAATAGCAGGGTCTGTTTGAGTGAAGTGAATCCCATTTGTGAGATAATTGTTAATGTTAATTATGTTAATTGGGTGAGGCAATTGATCAATCTTAAAACCGCATACCTTTGCCAGCATGCTTTCTGGTGGTGTCTGGGCAAAAAACTCCTCAGGGGTTTGAGGGCGTTTTAAAGGCCTCGGACGGTGACATTTTTTTATTGAACCAATAAACTGATTGTATGAAAATATTCCATTCTGGCCATTCCCGTGATTTAAAATGTGTCACCAGCCTCCATAAATGACTTTATTTGTTAATAGCCCATATTTCACTTAGTGATGCTGCAGTACCGCCATCTCTCGATAGGGGCGTGCAGCAGTGACGTCAGGTCAGGGAGAAACAGGAAATGGCTGCAGGAAATGGATGATCACTGGCCTGCAGAAATGGCTGAACGACAGCAGAGTGATTCGGACAGCGATTATTTTATCGAGTATGACGACCGCAATATAAGTGATGATATTGAAACTGACGAATCTGATGATGAAGTAGTTTTGGGTGGTGCTGATGGGGTTATTCAGCTGTATTTGTTCGAGCCCGAGGGTGCGGTGTAAGACACGGACGAAACAGCGACCGGAGCAGAACGAGAGGACAAGAGGCAAGAACGAGAGGCTCGCCGATTTATATTGGTAAAATATGCTTTGAAATTTTTTTTTTTAGGCGATATGCATGGTCACACACTTAATTATCAAAATAAAACTGCCAATTTTTCCCTCGCTGCCTTACTTGGTGACTTATAAACATTCTCTTTCTGCTCAAAATTTTTTACATGTTTTAAATATTTTCTAATCAAACTTCATAGACCAATTTATATAGCACTCCCACGAGCCATTAGTTTATTATAAGCATCTGATTATACCATTTTTTTTAACAGGTGCACTTGTGAGAAATGCAACATTATGCCAACATCAACTGAATCTCGGTGCTGCCAGGAGGTATTGAAGGTGAAGAAGTGAGGGTTATGTTGCCTGCCTGTGCTGTGAGCCTCATCAGAGAAACATTCCCATCTGATCACTACAAGGGATTTTGCCTACCAAGATTAGATTTGTGATCAATGTTATTTAAATAAAGTTTTTTAAAATCATATATTGAGTTTATTAATGTGCATGTCAATTTTATAATTCTAATATTTCAGCATTCATCAAAGTCGGATCTCATATACATTAGAGTAATTTTTCTACCATTTTATGGTGTAAAATTCGTGTTATGGGGTACCCCCCCACAGCAGCCACGGACAAACACAGCGCTCGACTAGAGCAATTAACAGGACAGTGAGATGTGTGTGTTGAGATCAATAGGCAGCCTTCCTGTGCTTAGTTCAGGCACCAGCATCCTGTGGATATGTATGACGCAAATGCAAACATTCATGCTTCCTGCTCGCATTGTGGTACAAATGTCACATGTCTGAATGCATTTCCTTTGATGATAAAATGCCTTTGATGTATTGTCCGTTGCTGGGTATTTAAGTGGCTGAATTCATATGTTCACCCTCTGTTCTTCTTCTGACTACAGCTCATGAGAGCCTGAGAGCGATCCCCAGCATGCTTATACAGCAGCTGGGGTGAGCTCTGTGATGGCGATGATTTGATCAATAAACTTCATTAAAACTCCAGACGCCGTGTCTTATTTTAACATCGCCACACTGGTGACCCCGCAGACGCACACGCTTTGTGCGACGCAACCTTCTGGTCTGGACAACCACGCTGGCGACCCGACGCTGAAAAGAACACGCTGCCAGCAAACGCAGCACCCGGCAGTGATTCTCCGACGACGAGCGAACGCGGCAGCCCGACTGATCTGCCCTTCCTTTCTGCTTCAGGGAGACTTTGACGCTCTTCGGAGACCACCCACGACCGGGAAAGCTGAGGAAATTTCATGGTGAGGTCTGCACGCCTAGATCGGCACATCCACGCTGGACCGGCCGCTCTCACGGTTCCTGACACACGATTCTGTGTCTCCACACGAGAGCGCACACACCTTGCCCTCTCTCCACGACGGCGGCCCATGGCCGACGGAGAACGCGTGGACCTGAACGCACCATGACCCGGCACGAGCGACGACCAACAGCCCGAACAGGGGACACAATCGGCGCCGACTGCGCAGATCTCCATCAAGCCCCCTGACCCTGATTCGCCTCGCGACAGCGGACCGGCCATGCACAGAAGCCTCGCATCAGAACAGCGCAGCTGGAAGGCACGTGGCCGCAGCGCGTGCCACGCACCAGAGACAAGCTGGCTCTACAGACTTATACATCATCCTCCGCCGCTGCACACGGCTCTTCAGGACGGCTCACACACCTGAAGCACACACGCAGCCCGCACACAGGATTTGGTGTAAGTCTCAGCCACGGCGCACGACGGGAATCCAGCCGTCAGCTGTCCCCGAGGGCTTTAGGGCCGCGAACGCACCTAAAGCCTAAACGCCAAGTCCCTCACATAGCTTCAGCTCCTGTTTTTCTTCATTGCCGGACTGAATCGCGAGAGGAATCAGAGACTAACTTTTCTTCCCACAGCCATGGACATCCCCCGCCACTTACTACCCCCACCCTCCTCCCATCCCCGGCACAGACTTTCCCCGCAGCTCGCCACCAAAGCGGGACTACCGAGGTCTCAGCTCCCCGCTAAGCCCTCTGGGGGGGGAGTGTATGGGGTACCCCCCCACAGCAGCCACGGACAAACACAGCGCTCGACTAGAGCAATTAACAGGACAGTGAGATGTGTGTGTTGAGATCAATAGGCAGCCTTCCTGTGCTTAGTTCAGGCACCAGCATCCTGTGGATATGTATGACGCAAATGCAAACATTCATGCTTCCTGCTCGCATTGTGGTACAAATGTCACATGTCTGAATGCATTTCCTTTGATGATAAAATGCCTTTGATGTATTGTCCGTTGCTGGGTATTTAAGTGGCTGAATTCATATGTTCACCCTCTGTTCTTCTTCTGACTACAGCTCATGAGAGCCTGAGAGCGATCCCCAGCATGCTTATACAGCAGCTGGGGTGAGCTCTGTGATGGCGATGATTTGATCAATAAACTTCATTAAAACTCCAGACGCCGTGTCTTATTTTAACATCGCCACACTGGTGACCCCGCAGACGCACACGCTTTGTGCGACGCAACCTTCTGGTCTGGACAACCACGCTGGCGACCCGACGCTGAAAAGAACACGCTGCCAGCAAACGCAGCACCCGGCAGTGATTCTCCGACGACGAGCGAACGCGGCAGCCCGACTGATCTGCCCTTCCTTTCTGCTTCAGGGAGACTTTGACGCTCTTCGGAGACCACCCACGACCGGGAAAGCTGAGGAAATTTCATGGTGAGGTCTGCACGCCTAGATCGGCA